>LNAC01000009.1:8791854-9021165 GCA_002007465.1 Ailurus styani | reverse complement strand
CCCACCCCCCCCCCACCCCACCCCCACCCCACACACACTGCAGCCAAACCGAAGGGCCGTTTTTCATTTCCACACTCAGCATTTAATTAATGAGCAGGCCACACTTTGGTCTTTTGCCTTTAGCAGTGAAGGAGATGGCGGGAGGAGGGTTGGATGATGACCAGCCCTGCCCCAAGGCCCCAGCAGATCCAGGAACCCTCCTTTCTACTTTCTCCTCCTACTCTGGGCATATATCCTTTCTCTTTCTCTGTTCTCAGAGAATTCGAGTTCAGTTCTGGCTCTAGTTTCTGAAAGATTTTCTATTTGGAAAAAAAAATATTGAGCCAAATAATTCTTTCCTCAGCTCTGACGTCTCTATCCCCAGTCAGCTTCAACCACCCTTCCTTTCCATCTACCCCCCCAAAACACCAACACAAAACATGTAAAACACACAGTCATCCAACAACCCAAACTTCGGCCAAATAGAAATCCTTCTTTCTAGGAGAATTCTGACTTCTCGTATCTCATCTGCTGAAATGCTAGCCCACCAGGGACTCTGACCTCTGCTTGCCTGTTAGGCCCAGCTGGTGGGAGGAGACACCAGGTGCTAATACGAGGTTCTGGCCTTGATTCCCCTGTGGGAGACCTGACGAGCCCCTGCTCTTTCCTGGCCTGTTTCCTCATCTGTGAAATGGGGAGAGGTTGATTAGATGATCTCTAGGAAATGAGATCAAGACTGAACCACCTTGCTACCCCTCCAGGAGACCTTTAAACTTCTGTATGTCATGATTCTACATAGGAGGTTCATGAGGGAGGAAACATCAACTCCATTGACAAATTCTAGTCCTTTGAGGGGAGGTGGGGGCACCTGTTGATTGAGAGTTCTTCAAATTGTGTTGTGTCCATGTGGAAAATGATCTCAGGACACATTTTGCAGATTTTATCTCTGGTGCTGCCTCCCTTCATTTTTGTACATCCTGTGTCCCCACTGCCCCCATGCCCTGTACCCAGAACCCTCGTTGGCCACACTCTCCCCACCTGTGTCCTACCATGGCGGGGCTGGGGGAGCTTAGGGAGCATCTAACAGAACACACTCTGGGTAATGTGGGCACTGAAGCCCAAGATTACACAATGACAATGTACTGCCTTTCCAGTATGTGAGAAGGCCGTCCTGCTCAGAGGCTAGGAGCCTGGACCCCCGGGCCCAAAAGCTGCCTTCCCACTTGTGAAGGTGTGTGACCTAGGGCAAGCGAACCTTCCAGATCCTCAGCTGATTCCTTCCTAAAAGTAAGAATGATGACCACCATCACAGGGTTGTGAAATGTCGATAGGTACTCCACGTAAAGCAATCTGCATGATGTCAGCCAAGAAACATGTTAAGTTCATTATCCACTGTGTGCCAAGGGTGTATTATGAACCACTCTCAGTAACATTTACTGTGCCAGGCACTGTGCCCATCACTTCATATGCATGGTCTCTATTACCTCACTTAAATCTCACAGAAATCCTCCGAAGTGGGAATTATTAGTACTCCCCATTTTTCAAATGTGAAAACGGGGGCTTAAGGAAGTCAAGCAGATGTTTTTGTTTCTCTTAATGACCTCTCAGGGCTGAACACATGTTGGACGTCATCGGGGCAAACCTCCCACACTGACTGTCTTTCGTACCGCTCCTGGAAGGGGCTAGTGATTGGGCACTCGGTCCCTCTCACAGATCCTCCTCTGTCTTTGAATGGCTCAGGCTATAAGAAAATGCTTCCAAAATTGGGTTCTCTGTAACCTCCTCTCATTTGCGCGGTGGAAAGAATGCTGGGCTAAGAGTCAGACGCCTCGGGCTCGTGTCCCAGCCCTTTTCCTTACCAGGGTTCTGACCACCAGCTAGCTGCTCCTCTGGGCCTGTTTTCCCAGGTGAAAATGAAGGAATTGGATGAGAAGCGCTCTAGGTCCTTCCTGGTTTGGACATTTCAGGATCACATAATTCGTCACTGTGTGTGTAATGCACACATATCTGATTATAATGATGGAAACAGTGAAGGAGCAGACGCTGTGTTCCAAGGAACAGATCTGCTTCTGCCAACATGTCTGTCAGGGTGGGGACCCTGCCAGCTGAGAAGGATCCAGAAGGTTCTTAGAAATGGAGTTCTCATCTTGTCTTAAAACAAACCCCTCGCTCCCTCCTTCCCTCCCCTCTCCTCTTCTCCTCCACCCTCTCTCCTCCATTCTTCCCTTTCTTCTTCCTCAATTCCTTTCTGGTTCAGGACCATGAAACAATATTTCAGCCTGCCAATCAAAGTTAAAGATCATGTCTCTGGTGACACGTTTCTCACATTGCACTGAATGTGCAGAATCAATTTGTTTTCAAGAGTAGGAAACCTGCGGAAACGTGATGCAGAGTGGCCGTGTGTCTGTGGGAGTCGCTCCAGTCTGGCTGCTGGAGTCCCAGCTCCTGAGGCGGTCTTCAGGCCCACGTGCAGACTTCCACAGGGGCTTCTGAAATTGGACGCAAATCTGTGCGTTGCTTGTGTATGTGCATTTTCTAGGGGAAAAGGGCCCGTGAGAGAGAAGACAGCTAGGTGCTAGACTGGGAGCCAGGCTTGGCCACCCTAGGAGTTGACCTGGTTGGTATTCAGGGTCAGGCTGTGCTGACATCATGGAACACAAAGACACCACATCACAGACACAATGGATCAAGATGGGGGGGAAAAAAGAGACTTTTCCATAATCATGTTTGAGTAGAAAACAAGACAAGAACATTATCCAAACCACAAAAACGATCAAACACGCCCCCATTCCTGGCTAATGTGAGTGAGTACTACTTCTTTTCCTTCCAGTTACATAAGAATTCAGATACTCAGCCATAGGATTACTCCTGCTTCCTGAGAGCATCCAATCCAGAGCAAAGCCCTGCTTCCTTAAACCTTCCTTAAAAGAATCCATCACAAGCCCAAAGCCTGTAAGAAGTCCTCTCTTCCATCCTTTTCTGAGAAGCTCCATTGTGGTTCCCATGGTGTACGTCCTTTTTCATTGCAGAGTCAATAAGCTCCGCTTCGTTCACCTGCCACATCTCTAGCCTTATTTACTGCAGTAACCTCCTACTGTCGCCCCTCTGCTCAAAACTTTGCAGTGGCTCCCCTTTCCCTCTGAGTAAAGCTAATGCCCTTCTGTGATCTGCGTGATCTCGTCCCTGTGCCCTCGCTGGCCTCCTCTCCACCTCCCTCCCTGGTTGCCCACTCTACCTCTGTTACACCAGCCTCCTGGCTCTTCCTGTAAGACACCGCGCATGCTCCTGCTTCAGGTGTGGGGACTTGGTGCTCCCTCTGCCTGGAACACTCGCCCCATAGGTGGCCACATGTCTCCCTCTTTCACCACCTCCAAGTGTCTGCTCAGGTCTCACTATGAAACCTACTCTGACCAGATCACTCTATTTAAAACTGGTGATGGGTGTTAAGGAGGACATGGGTTGTGATGAGCACTGGGTTGTTATATGCAACTAATGATTCATTGAACACTATATCAAAAACTAACGATGGACTATATGGTGGCTAACTGAACATAATAAAATAAAATAAAATAAAAATAAGGTTTTTAAAGTTAAAAGAAAAAACTGCAACCCCTCCCTTGACCACTCGCCATCTCCCTTACTCTGCTCTCCTCTTCTTTCCCCCAAGCTCTATCCCCTTCTAACAGTCAGGGTCGGGTGCCTAACTACTGTCTTTATTGTTCGTGGTGTGTCTCCCCAGCTGGAATCTAAGGCCCACAAGGGTGGGGATCTGGTACCAAGTGCCTAGAATTGGGCTTGGCCTATAGTTACTAAATCAAGACGTATTCGTTGGATGTTGCCGAATAAACTAGCGTCATGGAGGTTGGAAAATAAGACTGAACATGACTTTGGCTCAGGATCCCTCACTGAGCAATATGCAGTGAGGCTGCCTGCCTTAAGCTTGGCTCATTGTCAATTCCACATATTTTCTTAAGACAGAGTTTCCTAAACATCAATCTTATACATGCCAACCTCTTGATTTTTTGCCCTAAGAACAACCTATACCTTTGTTGACTTAAAACTTTTCCTTAAATAGACTTACTTTTTGACAAATACATTTATTTTCAAAGAAAACTATATATCACAGCTTTGAGGTGCTAGTTGTATATTTCTCTAATACATGTTAAACCTATAGCTGAATCACTGTATCATACACCTGAAACTAATATAACACTGTATGTTAAATAACCGGAATTAAAATAAAAACTTAAAAAAATTAAACATATGGCTATTAAATGAATAGGGTTCATTTGTAGCAACTAAATCTTCTTACTACCCCAGTGGAAACCTGCCTATGCTTTTCCCTTCAACCACAAAGATCCTTCTGCCTCCCTCTACCTACGTAAATCCTATGTGCCCTTCTTCAGGAGGGCCTCAGGAAAACCCCCCCCCCCAGCTCTCACACTCACACACTTCACTGAGCTCCCCTCATACTCACGGAAAAAAAAAAAAATACGGGCCCTGCTTCCACACCATGTGGTTCTGTTTTCTGTTTCACGATGTAAGATTATAAAATATCTTCTTAGAGCTATAGAAAGGCCTTTGAGTATTCAACTCCCTTGTTTTACAGGCTACCAAAGAGATGAAGAGGCTTGCCCCAAGTCCTTGCAGGGACAAAGTCAAGACCAGAACTTGGACCTTCTGACGCCCCATCCTCAGAGGGGCAAACACTTAATGAGTCCCAGTAATGCATCCAGCATTTTGCCCTGCACCGGAGATAGTAGTGAAGAGAACAGATCCAGACTTGCCCACCTAGAGCTTACAGTGGTGCTAGGAAGCTGCACACTAAATAAACAATTATGTGTGCTTAGATAAGTAGTTGCAAGTGCCTTGGAAGAGAAATGCAGGGTTCGAGGGTGGGGGGGGGACCACAGCCTGTTTGGAGGATTGTGAAAGCCTCACTAAAGAAGTATGTTTAAATGCACAAGAGTTAGCCAAAGAGGAGCTGGTGGATTTCTAAATGGTACCAGGCTAACTCAGAAAGGTTTGATTTGATGTTTGAAAGCTCCACTGCATCGGGGTTAATTAATTAGCTTACTCTGGCCCAGCCTACTTGCCACAGGGCTCAGGGAGAAGGCTCCCCAGCAGCTCAGAGACTCTGGCGCCTCCCAGCACTGCTTTCAGCAAGAAGGTGACAGGAGATACTTCAGGTCTACTCTGGAGGAGGGCGCCTCACCCCTTCCTGGCACAGTTCGGGCATATTCGACACAGGGGTTGTTTCTGCCAAGGAAGTGCCTACAATGTGAGCTTGGTCATTAACAAAAATAAATTCTTAGCTCTTGGAAGTGGAAAATCTTATTAGTACCTACAAGGCACACTGTAAACCTTATGTCATTTCACCTAAGTGGTAAAATGCAGATTTTCAAGAAGGGAATGCATTTCGGTCATCATCAATATTATACCCAGAGTTTATCTTCATGTTTCCTTGTGAGGTATCAATGGAGCTGGTTGAACTCTACCTAAGAAACTCCAGCCACATCCTACATTGGTCTTAGAAAATTAAACCTGACAAGCAATGTGCTGGTGTAATGATGTGGAAGAAGAATGTATGTGGACTGAGAGAAAGTGGGGTTTGGTCTCCAACTCTGCCCTTTACTAGACTAGAAAAATGGCTTGATTCTTCTGAGTTTCAGTGTCTTCATCCATAAAGTGGGGTTAATAAGAATCCCTGCACCATGTGAGATTCTGGAGACATTAAATGGGAAATCTAGGGCGCCTGGGTGGCTCAGTGGGTTAAAGCCTCTACCTTCGGCTCAGGTCATGATCTCAGGGTCCTGGGATCGAGGCCCATATCGGGCTCTCTGCTCAGCGGGGAGCCTGCTTCCCCCCCTCTCTCTCTTCCTGCCTCTCTGCCTGCTTCTCTGCCTACTTGTCATCTCTCTCTCTGTGTGTCAAATAAATAAATAAAATCTTTAATTAAATGGGAAATCTAGGTGAAAAATCTTTCATGAGATCTAAAGTGCTTACAAAACGTCATTTAAAAATGAACGCCCTATTGCAAATCCTCTTTTCTAAAGTTCAGACGGGCTCAGAGACCTGGTTAGGGCCAGAGCAAAGGTCTCCTGATTCCCACTTAGTTTCTCTTCCCCAGGTTGCTGCACTGAGGTTTGCTTTCTAGGGTAGCAATTCTTGGCAAGAGCAAGTCCCTGGGGAAATGACGAGGTGCTGGGAGGGAGTGGCAGGGAGGAGTGGGATCCCCATGAGGGTAAAGAGAGGACACCGGGAGGGGATGGGGCAGGGGAGAGGCTCCTACCTTTTCAGTTTGCTGAAGGCTCTGACATTAGGTCTTCTCAGGTCTCCATTGCTGCCTCTGTCCACCTTTCAATTTGCCTGTCTGTGTGGTTGAAGCGGCCCTAGCATAAAATAACAGGCTTTTTCGCTTTTTCGCACATTTTGAAAGCAATGTCAGGTTTTAATGATCAGTATTCTGTTCCTTGGTATTTTCTTTTGAGCAAAGGCCATGTTATTGTAAGATACTACATTTCAATGGGGCTATTCTTTCGTCCCCAGCAAACATTCCTGAGCGGCAGGTTTTAGGAGGCGTTCCAATTTTTATTGCTTCTGGTGTCTGATAACCTTGGCATGAGGACCTGTCTCCATGCCCCCCAAGGCCACATTATTTCAGGAAGTTACAGCTCTTAAAATCGTTCTTTAATAAAAGCCAGTGCCACTAATCCTAAGGAAAGTGAGCTTTCCAAATAAGACCAGCTGTGAATGTTTAAAAAAAAAAAAAGAAAGAAAGAAAAGGAAGACACTTCAACAACAGGAGTCCACAGTGAAAACTGTGCATAGTTAAACCTCTTCAGGGGTTTTCACAGCCATTTAAAAAGATGTCGTCAGCAAACTTATCCAAATTCTCCAAGAATGCTGAGCATGAGGGACACGTCGTGTTTGTAGGCCAATATTCAATCCAGGTTGAGGAATCTAAAGGGTAGATGTACCTGCCAAGAAAAAAGGACAGTGAAATGGTTGTGGCGATGGCCACATATAGAGAAGAGCCGAATTCCATGGAGCTCGGGCTGCTCAGGCTGCTCGGGCCCCAGGAGGCCACGCTCTCAGCCAGGCTCTGCTGCACTGGCCTCACCCTGGGAAGGACCCCAAGCCCCCAAATCTCAGGAAGCTGCTTGGGGACTCCCACAATTAAAGGCAGGAACGGTATCTGTTTCAAGATCTATTTTTTAAAAAGAGACAATAAGATGCATATTTAAACATTTCTCTCTTTACAAAGAGAGCAATGTGAGAACTTATCCAGGGGACAGATGTGGTATTGAGGGGGATGGAGGAGTGCATTCAGAGGCATCCTCAGACCCAGGTGCTTAGTTGGTTTATCCATCAGTGAATGGTCTGTTGCCCTCATGGTTTTAAGTGGTTCTTTGTTTTAAATTCACATTGTTTCATTGATTCTTGGCCTTATGGCTAAGGTCAAGTATAAATTCACATTATTGCATTTATGCTCCTCATGGTTTGTTGGTTAACAGCAGGACATGTAAGAAACGTGTAGTTGAGAATAAATGACACCTAGCTTTGAAGGAAAGATCAGAGACTCCAAAGGGACTTACCTGAAACTGAAATTGTATTTTATCTGGAGGGCTTCTTTACCCATAATTAAATACTGTCTTCCTTTTTCCAGGTCAGCGTTAGTACACGTGGCCTTTTTAATGAAGGTGACTTCAGAGTCTTTCTCAGCAACAGCTTCGCCTGAGAGGCACACAAGTAAGACTATCACATTCATGGTTCGGTGTCACGAGTATAAACTCTTAACCATTCCAGTTCCTCATGGCTAGTTATTAATGAGTATAAACTTATATTGAGTGGCTACTGGAGAGCGACAATGTCCATATGGTTAAGACTTTGGAATCAGGCTCTCTGCCATTTGCTAGCTGTGGGGCCCTGGACAAATGAGGCTCAGACCCATCATCTGGAAAATTGGGAGTGACAATAAAACCCACCTTCTTAGAACTGTTGTGAGTATATGGGATGTGCTTACAACACAGCAAGCACTATATAAGTGCTTCTTACTATTACTCCTGTTAAAAGAACTTCTCTCTGGTTGAAGAACATCAATCCCCTATTGTCATATAGTAAAATAAAAAAGTATTTGGTAGCTGGCAATGGATAACTTTGTAGAGAAGTACAAGACATGTGAAAGACTTGGGGGATGCATGGGTGGCTCATTGGGTTAAGCCTCTGCCTTTGGCTCAGGTCATGATCTCAGGGTCCTGGGATCGAGTCCCACATGGGGCTCCTTGGTCAGCAGGGAGCCTGCTTCTCCCTCTGCCTTGCCTGCCACTCTGCCTGCTTGTACGTGTGTGCTCTCTCTCTCTGACAAATAAATAAATAAAATCTTAAAAGAAAAAAGACACGTGAAAGACTTGGGAATATTTGAAAGAGGATAACTTTGGGATTCCCAAAGAACTCAGGAGTAATCAAGAAGGTGGCTCCCTTACCCAGAATGCATTCCTTCCCATGTTGTCCTGTTGCATTTCTACCCATCTTGAAACACATCTTCAATTCTTGAGGTATCCAGTAAACACTCCTGGCTGTTCTTTGTCATAAATACCTCTCTGTCTCTCCCTTAATCCCATTACACTTGAATTTCTAGCACAATGTTTCATTCCATACATCTGTCTTCAGCTAGGCTGGAAACGTCTGCAGCAGGGACTGGGTTTGACTCATTGCTGCAGATTCAGGACTGATGATCAGTTATTCAACTCTGACAGAGTTACCCAAATTATTAAATCCTGAAAAACTTCTGGACATATACTTAATAGTAACTGCGTATATGGTAAACTTTAGTGATACTTAACGAGTGTGCACACATTAGTTCCAGCTGATTTTCTTACGCTCTCCTGATGACCATTAGGACATGACTTCCTCTGGCAGCAATATCTAAGCAGCATTCCCAGCACTGCTTACCAGTTCAGCCCCTGTCGTGGTAAGGACTGTGGTTTCTGGGGCCTTATCATTATTTTTAAAAGCCTTTTGTTATAAAACATCTCAAGCATATTCAGAAGAAGGAATAGTTAATTAACCTCAGCTTCCACAATCACTGATCTTTTTTCTCTTTATATCTTCACTCAGAGCACTCCTCTGTGTTTTAGGGGAAACACCAGTTTATCATTATCCTTGAACTGCCTGGTTGCAGTTCTATTCTAAATAGTTTAGTTTTTAGTTTGGCTTATTGTTCATGTGCAGCAATTTTTGGGTAAGTGGTTAATGCGTGGTGTTCTGATATTTATATAAATTTAAAATTTATATATATTAAAAAATGAACACCCAGAATGAAGAGATAATAAAGTATGCAAACATTTCTTAACATTTCCTTTTAAGTAAATATGAATCTTCTTAACAGACAGGAGAACAAAGAAGAAATGATATTGATAAAGAACTACAGCTTGGGAATCATCTCATACTGCATGACGTTCAAAACAGCCTGGGATATCTTCTGATACTATGCAAGAATTGGTACAAAATAAGACAAATAATTTGTGTTTCTGGAATAAAGAGCACTTGATTATTTCAGTAAAAATAGAAATGGTTTATTCTTCCCTATACTGTAAAAGCTGGATGCAAATTGTACTCAAAAGTTAGACTGCAAAAAGACCAGAGTCCTAAACACCTATTTTCATCAGAATGACATCATGGTTCAGATAAAGAAGATTTGTGATCATCAATGAGAAAAAAATAGAATAACATCGCAAATCAATTTCATACAGTAAAACATTTGAAGTAATAAAAACCAGAAACACATTTTTATCAGATTATCGATCAAGCAACTAAAGATTTGGAAAGTATCATTAGAACCTAACTCTAGTCTATAGCTAAAAATGATGAAGCATTTTCATACTTGAAACACTTGATAGAATTTCAAAAGAGAAGAAAATCAGTATAAACATAAAGTTGCAATTTAGATTTATGGTCCTATTTATTACAAAATTTATACCCAGTGAAATGTGAACACAATTTTTTGGAAAATATGAATAAGGTGATAAAATTTCAATCATTATTGAGAAAATCAACTAATATAAAAAGTGTTTAAAATAATGTAAAATAAAAAATTTGGGACTTTGAAGACTGCTTAATGGGTTTTGTTGACTTCAAGCTACTGGGAGGAATAACTGAACAACATATCAAACTGTTGGAGAAACAAGGAGTCAATGAGGAATACTTATGTGAAGACCTTTTTGGTGCAAACAGATTGCCAGGGAAGGGTCAGACTTCAGCAAAAATTCTGAAGTTCCCAGCTGTTCAATTTGGTGTTGACTGAATTACCTTTCAAGCAGGAATCAAGTGTCTGTGGACACTACAAAGATAGGACCCAAGCAAAATCTCACTTTAAATACTGTCTTCATAAGCTTAGTGTTTACTACTGCGTGTCTAGGCAGAAGTAAGTAATAATAGGAAAAGCTTTAAAAATTGCAATCATGAAAACATTGTAATAAAATTGGAAAAATATTGGGATTTTGACAGGCAGCTGGTAGTGCTAGAATCACAAAACTAGTTTGGAAATTATGTCAAGCCTGATTGGTTCACTTTGATAGACACTGTAGTACAGGAGCAGATATTTAGAAAGTGGATAGATATGCTTTTTGGTGACTTGGTCATTATAGTCTAGGAATTATGTCAATACTATCTTCAGATGTTCAAGAAAATGTATTTCAACTTTAATAAGCTCACAGATTAGAGAATGAATAGTGAAATTGTATAAAAATAAAAGAAACTATGAAGTGGAACAAGAGCTTTTAACAAAATAAAAAATGATTATAAATTTGATACAAAACAAAATAAAATCACTTAAGGGAAAAGCTAAGTATATGAAAATGTTTTTGTTTTAATGACAAAAGTAAAAAATAGGATGAAATTTTATGTTTTTTAAAAAAATTGTGAATCCTAAAACTTTGTCTATGATGTTTGTAAAACTCTCAGCTTTGAAGGGGAATAAAAATTAAAATTAGGAAAACTAAATAAATATTCAATAAATTTTCAAATTTCAAAAAAATTGATAAATTGTCATGATTTAGTTGATAATAGAGATACATTGAATACATAAAAATGTCATACAGTATCTAAAGGACTAGAAACATTTTGAATGCAATTACTACCAATTTAGCAGAAGCTGAGAGAGACTTCAGGACCACAAACAATACTGTTGCTACTAGGAGGTATTACTTATTGAGATTATAGGTTGTGTAAAGACTATCAATTCAATAAAGATGCAATTGGAAGTTTGATGTGGTTCCTTATTGTCAAATCAAAGCCTCAGACAGGGGCAGTCCTGTAGTGAGTCAAGCAAAATAAGACTGACAATTTCTAAAAATAAAAAACTTATTTGGAATTACCAGGATGATTTAATAAATCATTTGTGTGAAAATTTATATAATTTGACCAGTAGTTTTATAATATTTATGGCTTAGTTTAATTAGAGAATAAAAGGGAACATATTTTAAAATGTTTTATATATTTTTTTACATGTGAATTCATTTTATTGTATCGGTTATTAAGTCTCATTTATCCTCACATGGCTTCTAACCCACAGCTTTGCACTTCATAGACACTCTTAACTGGTTTCCCTGTTTCTACTCTTGATCCCTCCCACAAAAGAAGCCAGAATGATCTTTTAAAACCATAAATCAAATCATCTTGGTTGCCTACCTCAAACCTTTTATTAGCTTCCCTTTGGACTTCTAGAATAAAATCCAAATTTCTTGTTATGCCTTATAAGTCCCTGTATGACCCAGCTCCTGCCTACCTCTCAGCTTCATCTCATACTAGCGTCTCCCTGCCTCTGACACCCACTGGGCTTCTTCAGCTCCCTGATGGTGCCAGGTTACTTGCTATCTCAGGGCAGTTGCGTATTTGGTTCTCTCTTCACCCCACCCCTTTAAGAATGGCTAACTCCTAATATCACCCCCAAAAGATGCCATCTGTTATCATACTGAAGGAGTTTCCCACATTAATTACATGTCTCAAATATAGTACTTGCTATGATTTAGAATTATTTAATTTGTTTGCTCATCTTCTTTCTTTCTTCCTTCCTTCCTTCCTTCCTTCCTTCCTTCCTTCCTTCCTTCCTTCCTTCCTTCCTTTTTTTTTTTAACGTGTCTCCTCAAACAGAATATAAATGTTATGAAGGCAAGAACTCTGGCTGTGTTATTCAAGTTGTATTCTCTGTGTTTAATATAGTGCCTAGTCTATCAGTATAATGTCTCATTAATGGCACATAGTAAGTACTAAATATTTGTTAAGTGAAAGAATGAATGAATGAATTCTCACCGGCTTTGTAGATATCCAGGAGGGTTGCAGTGTACTTAATAAAGACATTTTCTTCAGTGATAGATGTGAGATGAACTTTATAAGCTGGTTGAAGAAACAACACAAGAATTCATGCTTAATATCGCTAATGCCATGTCCAGTAGAAGCCAGAGTTTGTCAAACCAATGAGAAATGAAGCACAGCAAGCTCTTACGGGCACCCTGGGGTAAATCACATTTCTTCCAAAAAGCCTTCCTAAATACTCTCGATCTGATTCTACTAATCTGAATCTACTAATCATGATTCATTCTGTGAAGAATCATTAGCTCTGGCCACTGTTACAGAACACACTGACTAGGATAAGAGCAGCATTAAATTAAAAGACAGAAGCATAGCAAACAAACAAAATATGTCTTTGTTAGATGTAAAGTTCAGATTTTGATCCTTCAGATGGGGAACGTGGAAGAGCCCCTTCCTTTTCCATTTGCCCAAAGAGGGGCCTTTATCTATCATTCGGGCCTGCTCTGTGGGCCTCCTGTTCCCTTGCCTTGATTCCCTGGATACCTCCAATGGCTCTGATCTTTGGATTTTGATAGGATTTGGTCTTCTGACTCATCTTTGCTGGGATTGGCAGCTATCTGACAGGAGACATTCTTTATACTGTTTTCTCTTCATTCAGGCATCGATTTTTAATCCATGGTATTAGATCTCAGGTTTCGAATGAGCAGCTTGAAGGTACCTATCCCTTCTATGTAGCTGTAAGAAAAGATCCTCTCACTTTTGCTTTTGATGGGGTTGAAGTGAATGACCTAAAAGTCTTGCCCATTTTTGAGATTTCAGTTAGCTAGATGAATGAATGAGTTCACTGTGCCAGAACCGAAGGCTAAGTGAATTAGTGGCTTAAAACAGATTTTAAGATATCCTGAATTGGGATGCCTGGGTAGCTTTGTCAGGTGAGCATCTATCTCCGGCTCAGGTCGTGATCTCAGGGTCCTGGGTTTGAGCCCCACATCCAGTTCCCTGTTCAGCATGAAGTCAGCTTCTCCCTCTGCCTCTGCCGCTCCCACAACTACCCCCACCCCCACCCAGGCTCTCTCTTTTGCTCACTCTCTTTCAAATGAGTACGTAAAATCTTTTTTAAAAAATCAAGATGAATTCTATGGAAAGAAAGACTATAAACCATACCCAATTTATTCTGATAGCTATATTTCCAGTAAGCGTGATCAGTGTAATAGAAACAATACTGGAGACCAGGAGGCATCCTAGTTTTACTACTTAATTCCTGCATGATTTTGAATAAATTATTTAGTCTCCCTGAATCTCAGTTTCTTCCCTGGCAAAATACAGATAATCCTCTGTTACCTTAAAGAGGTTTTATGGGACCCCAATGAGAAACCATATAAGAAAGCAGTCAGTAAACACAGTGCTGAGTTAACTGTACTTACATAATATCCTACCTTCACATAAACACACACAAGTTTTGAGATAGTGTACAATATACTCTCTTTTTCTCTCTCTCTCAAAAAAAGAGAAGCCAGAAATAAACATTAGAAACCAATTATGATATGGTTTTACTCATAAGTGGAACATAAGAAGCAGGGCAGAGGACCATAAGGGAAGGGAGGGAAAACAGAATGGGAAGTCATCAGAGAAGGAGAAAAACCATCAGAGACTCTTAGCTCTAAGAAACAAACGGAGGGTTGCTGGAGGGGGAGGAGGGAGATGAGGTCACCGGGTGATGGGTATTAAGGAGGACGCCCGATGCGATGAACACTGGGTGTTATATATGAAACTGATCAATTATTGAGCACTACATCTGAAACCAATGATGTACTATAAGTTGGCTAATTGAATTTAAATTAAAAAAAAGAAAGGCACAAAAAAGTTTAATATCCGATATATGTAAGGAACTTACACACACACAAACACACACACAAGAAAACAAAGGAGCTAATTCTCTGAACTTAAGACAAGACTACAACCGTACTTGCGCATTATACATAGCTCTGAGCTCTGGACAACCAGAAGGAGATGCTCCTTTTGAAGTGGAAGTTTGCAATTCTTCCTATATATAAAATGATTTAGTACTGATATTTTTACCTTGTCTCTGAAGGGAGTTTGGAAAAAATTCTAAGCCCCAAACCACCTTTGCCTGCCTCTGCTCAACTGACTGGAAGAATAGTGAAATCTTATACCTTCGTGGCTTCTCAAAAGTTCTCTTTGAATATATTTTAGTTCAGTGTGTTTAATTCAATGGATCTACTGGAGCAAAGTGTCTTGGCTGGGTGTGTACATAACTCCTGTCATTTTAAATGAAAGTCAC
Organism: Ailurus styani; assembly: GCA_002007465.1. Classification (NCBI taxonomy): domain Eukaryota; kingdom Metazoa; phylum Chordata; class Mammalia; order Carnivora; family Ailuridae; genus Ailurus; species Ailurus styani. The sequence goes on along the minus strand of LNAC01000009.1, from coordinate 9,006,572 downwards.
ACTTATTTGTGAAGGATAGATAATTTTGCATGTTAATGCTGAAAATCGGCATTTTCCTTCAAAGGAACATGGAATGTAGTATCCAAATAGTCACTATGAAAAGTTGCTGATCTTTCTAACGGATCATGTGTTCATAAAACTTTATGTTGAATGGAACTCTGTGTAGAGACTTTGAACTTACCATACGCAATGTCTGGTTTACATGCTGTTTCTTTTCTAGCACCTGCCGAGATTGTCAGATCCAATTCTTCCTGCATTTGTCCGCAGTCAGCTGGATTTTGTGAAAAATGGTAAAAGTTAGGTTAACATAAAGAGGTAGACACTCCCTTTGGCAGTAAACACAGTTTTCACAAGCCCTGACAATCCAGTATAATCTTACAAATTCCATTTTTTTTTCTCTTCCATAAAGTGAAACATTATTTAAAACAAAAACAAAATGAAATAAACAAAAACAAAATCTGGGACATGAGGCTTAGAATGGGTAGTCACTCCACATTCGGTTCTTTTGAAACATATGTGCTTTCATTAAAGAAAGGAGGAAATTTTCCCATTTTGAGTATAATTAATTAAAAGTCCCTTGAAGGACTGATTTGGAGCTATAAAATGGTATAATAAGTCCCAGTATAGATATTAAGTTTTTTGAAAAACAGAATAAACCCCAAACCAACCCAGACCCTCATGGAGTCAGTTGATGACTACTGAGTTCTGGGTCTTTTCCTTGACCAAGAACCCTGCCCTGGATCTACAGAAGACTGAAGGGAACTGGACAATAAACAGAGATGTCACGAAGTGTTAAGGAAAAGGAAAAAGAATGGGGCTAGTGGCAAAGTCCTGAGCCTCTGTTCTCTTAAGCTGTGGTCCTATTACATTGAAAAGACCAGGTGAAAAGTAAGAATTCCACATCCTGTTATCCCTCTGATAATCCAACAGTCGTCCAGCTGGTGTTTCTCTGTCTCTGTAGTAGAAACCATCAGGATGTTCAGAAGTTGTTGAAAAGTAGCTTTGCAGTATTCAAGGAATCAGTTTTCAGTCAGCTGAGATGTCTACTTCTGAGGAACGAGTTTGTCAAACAGCTTCTGCCAGATTAACCCTGGATTATGAGTGCTGTTCTAAACAAGCATGCAGTCTGAACATGTTACATGAAGTTTACCTTCTACGCATTTGCACGTCACTCCTTCACAGACTTGTTGAAGTCTGGCATCAGATGGGCTATAAAACATGGTGCACTGTTTATCTGTGGCAAAGAAAGCATAGTTAGGAGAGGTGGCTTGATTAACACACAACACATTTATGAATCAGGGAGTCTCTCCTATGGGGTCTTGGAGATGACTTATTCCAAAGGAGGGAATTAATTCCAGGGAGGTCAAACTATGAATTGTCTCTCCTGGCACGGGTTCCTCTACTCTCCTTCAAAATGATTTCCCTTTTGTGCTTGAAATTTTACTGTTCAATATTATTTCTTAGAATTAAAATATTTGATGCTTCCATGAATGAGAGGAAATAAATTACGTTACACAAGAGTCTGCCGGAAGAGCTGTAATTGTTTAGGCTGGAGAAGAATAGGGAAAGAGGGGCCAAGTTACGTTCCATGTGATTTTGGAAGATAAAACTAAAATGAATGGGTGTGAGACTTTGGTTCATTTTCGGAATTTTTTTAAACAAATAGAACTGCCTAAAGTGGAGTTGTCGGTCTTGTGAACCCAAGAGCTCTCTGATTATTTAGTGTTCCCAGAAAAGCTGAATGATCAAATGTAGGGTCATTGATTCGACATTTATCAAACAGGTTATATACCCAACATTGTGTTGATTCTGGGAGGATTCAAGAAATGCGGGGGGGGGTACATGAGCTTCTTCAAAAAGGAGAGATGCAATGAATACTGTAATGAAGGCAAAGTAGTTCTCTGAAGAAATTTTAGAGTAGAGTTGATTACCTGGTCTGTGGTATTCATACACCATGAAAGTAGCAGGACTCAGAAACCCAACTTGAAAAAGTTCAAATATCCGGAATCGAACACAAAGGAACTCATTGGAAGGAATCTGATAAATTCAAGGTTTGAGGAAATTATGGGAGAAAAGAGACGCAGCATTTTAGCCTGCAAATTTTGAATAGTGATTGGAAATGGGGACTGGTGGGAGGTGGAACTTACCGAATCCAGTTGCAGGATAATATGTCCATCTTTGATTTGGTAATCAGTTAGTAGCTGATCTACCCCTTCCACAAGCTAAGAGAGGATAGAGAAAGCTTGGATTTAATTTCATGATCTTTTTTTTAAGTTGATCTTTTTGTTTAAATGCATTCACCTGATTTTGGGATGTTAGACATGGGGAAGTAATCCACTATTCAAAAAAGTTGAAGAGCACCTCCTCTTCTTGAAAAAGTCTGAACATGTAATCATATGCATTTACGTTTTGTTCAGACCATGCAAGTATATGCCCCCACTTTACTTTGAAAAATTAAAACTTAGGTAGATTGTTGGTTTGAGAAGAATATTCTAGGTGATTCTATGAAAGTGATATATTAAGATGAAAGGAAATAGCTTTATCTGTAAAAGAATGCAGTAAAGAAAACCAAGCATCCATAACAATATGGAAAAGAGAACATTTACAACTCTTAAATCTTCTGGGTTTGCACTGATTCCAGTAGGCAAAGAGATATCCATCACTGCATGGGAAGACCCAGATGATGATTCTTCTTTGCTGGGCTTATAGCTAAAATAAATGAGAGATAGGAAATGGAATAAATAAGTGGACAAGATTCTTTAAGAAAAGGCCTTCTTTCTTTCTTTTTTAAAGATTTTATTTATTTATTTGAGAGAGAGAGAGCATGAGAGGGGAGAAGGTCAGAGAGAGAAGCAGACTCCCCACGGAGCTGGGAGCCCGATGCGGGACTCGATCCTGGGACTCTGGGATCACGACCCGAGCCAAAGGCAGTTGCCCAACCAACTGAGCCAGCCAGGTGCCCAAGGCCTTATTTCTTAGTAGACTTTAATTTTTAATTTGGGTCTACAGTTACTTGCCTCTCTATAAATATATGCATTGCAACCTCTAAATGTTAGTGTTGCAAGTTTGAGTCATCTATTCTAACTCTTTGCTCACTTGACCAATACTTTATTGAGAGAGTGAGCATGAGTGGGAGGGGCGCAGGGAGGGGGAGTGAGAGAACCCCAAGCAGACTCTGCACTGAGTGTGGAGCCCTATGTGGGGCTCTATCTCACTACCCTAAGGTCATGACCCTGAGATCACGACCTGAGCCGAAACCAAGAGTCAGACACTTAAACCAACTGTGCCATCCAGGCACCTCTTGACTGATACTTTTTTTTTTTAAGATGTTATTTATTTATTTGACAGAGAGAGAGAGAGAGACAGCAAGAGCAGGAACACAAGCAGGGGGAGTGGGAGAGGGAAAGCAGGCTTCCCGCCATGCAGGGAGCCCGATGCAGGGCTCTATCCCAGGACCTGGGGATCATGACCTGAACTGAAGGCAGATGCTTAATGACTGAGAGACCCAGGCCCCATTGACGGATACTTTAAATGGACCTATAGAGGCCATTCAGTCCAAGCTCTTAACAAACTAGTCAAGAAAACTGAGGATGAGAGTAGGGTACTTGTTCAAGGTCACATGACTAGTTCACCCCAGAGCTACATAAATCTCTTGATTCTCATTCCAGTTCTTTTTCTAATGGAGCACACTTGAGAAAGAAAATTTGTTCTATATTCAAAAGAGACTCAGTAAGCATGTTCAGGAAAAGGCTTGAGGGAAATACCCTAAAATGTTAGCAGCTACTTTCTCTGGATGGTGAAATTATAAGTGATTATCTCTTTTATTTCCCATGCTTTTCTATATTTTCTAAATTTTCCACAATAGATACTTTATTCTAAAAAAAATGTTCTAAGGACTATTCTCCATCTAGGAATTGTGCTTGGGAGGAAGCTAAGGAAAAAGACAAAGTAGGTAAAATGGGAGATTTGGTGGGGGTGTTTTTGTTTTTGTTTTTGTTTTTGTTTTCTGATAAGAGAGGGGGAAAAAAACCCCACTGAACTGGGGAATCAGGAAAATTGGGTTTTATCCCAGTTCTGCTGAGAGATTTCTACAAATTGTTTTCCCTTTCTGGAGCTCATTTTCTTGTTTGTAGAATAAACTGTGAAGAAGCATAAACTTGTGTTGCAAGTTTACCTTTATAATTCTAAGGCTTCGTTTTGAGTGGCAGAGGTTGGTGCTGCCATTAAGTGGAATTAGAAGATTTAAAAGGGGCAAGTTGGCAGGTGTGGACTGAAGAACTGGGGACGGGGACAGAGTGAGGGTGGTTCTGCAAAGCTTGAGTTTCAGGTTCCAGCTTCATCTCAAGATGCTTGAGAGGTAGCTGGACATTTGAGAGTGGAGCCTGGAAGATCAGTCGGGATTAAAGGAAGAAACTGGGGAGACAGTTTGATAGTGGGAAGATAAACTGATCTCACCTGAAGGAGTGAGTATTAGCGAAATGGGAGGTTTTATGTGAGTTAGTGTGGTGGCAAGGATCTCTTTTCCCCAGTCACACCTTATTAGGGCAGACCCTTTTAGATGTTTTGTGTGTAATATTTATTGTAATAATTAAAGATATTATAAAATCTCTGGTTTATAAAAATTTAACCCCATTCTTCACAAAATTAACAATTAACAACAGACTATAAGACCACGTGGAACTGTAAAATGACAAGGACATCTCCCTAATTGGATGGATGAGTATCACCAGAAGCAGAGAACTCTTGCTCACAGATGCAAATACTCTGTCAACAGAATGGAAAAGGGCCTCCTGAGTGGAGAATGTCTATGAAAAGTTGCTGGAGCCTTGATGACTGGTTGCCATGGTGACTGTTTCAACCCTGGAACAGAAACCGTCCTTTCAAGAAGCCCTTTGCTTGCTGCCAAAGACAGCAATCTCCCCCAAAGGCATTTTGTTCAGAGAGAAGGAGAGAAATGAAATCCTTTTTTTTCTTTTCTTATGGATACAACAGAGAGGTTGTAAAAAGCTAAATACAGGAAAGAGACCCCCTGAATACAGAAACTGTATGCTGGCATTTTTTTAATCAGGAGAGAGAATATTTGAAGGCAAAGATTTTTTCACATGAATAAGTACTACACAGTTACTTTTGGACTTTATCCAACCTAACTTCAGCTTCACAGAGCCAAAGCATATTCCACCTGGCTTTTTTGAACATTCTGTTCCCAACTGGTAAAAGCCAAAAAAATAGAAAATTCAGTATTACATCTCTATTTGCTTTCTTTTGTATATTAACAATCTGGATTTAGGTCTCCTGTCAGTGAATTTAAATGAATGAGTTTTTGATAAGAGCCTTTTTATGTAGAGCAGAGTTGTGGGACATAAGAACTGAAAGACACTTGGAGATCAGATAGTTTAGTATCCCTACATTACAGAAGAGGCCCAGAGAAGCAAGCCAATTTGCCACAGGTCACTCGAGTACTTCATGGCAAAGGCTACACCACAGGGGTCCCACTGATCCATCAGAACCCTCCTTTGTGCCCACTGTAGGGTCCCATGCAGTGATTCTGGCCCTACCCTCAATAAGTCCGCTCACACCTCCCTGTGACCAGTGTTCAGAATTTAAACACAACTGTGATCACACCTCCTACTCCAGAAGAGAGGTACCCAAGAGCAGAAATGGCAGTTAGGAGGATGGGGAAGGGAAACCTTAGCAGGAAGACATGAAGGAATGAAGAAGGGTATTTGAGAGGGAACAGAGGGCAGAGCCTGGTCAAGGACAGAAGGAGGTATGGTGAGCAGGCTGGCCAGTGAGGGAATCCTGAAAAGAGAGACTGGACAAGGATGAGAAATGGCTGGGAAGGAGGTGGTGAGAAGCAATGTGCTGTTCCTTGAGGTGAGTGGTCTTGGGTTATACTGACTAAAGGAGGTGGTTTATTTTATTTTATTTTTTTTAAAGATTTTATTTATTTGACACAGAGAGACAGATCACAAGTAGGCAGAGAGGCAGGCAGAGAGATAGGAGGAAGCAGGCTCCCTGCTGAGCAGAGAGCCCGATGCGGGCCTCGATCCCAGGACCCTGAGATCATGACCTGAGCCGAAAGCAGAGGCTTTAACCCACTGAGCCACCCAGGCACCCAAGGAGGTGGTTTAGATCCTGGCCTGAGTATCAGGGTCTGGGGCTTGAGCCCTGCCTCTGCCACCAACTCTGTGAGAACCTAGCAGGTCACCTCACCTCTTTGTGTTTCAGCTTCTGGGATCACTATATCATCCCCCCAAATCCTTTTCTCCTCTAATCTGTTATACAACTCAATGGAATTTCTAAGTGCTTTGACATCATGTGTGATTATACGTAAAATTAGCAGAATACCAATCACAGAAATCAGTTGTTGAGAAAGGAAGAGTTAAGGAAACAGCACAACAGGAGGTACTGAGGGGTAATGAAAGGAAGAGAGAAGAAGCCTGTGTTCTTGGCTCCACCACTAACTGATTCACTCTGTGTGATCACTAAGGTATGTGCACATAATTTCAAGAACCTATGCTTTTTTAAAAAAGATTTTATTTATTTATTTGAGAGAGAGAGAAAGGGACAGCACTAGCAGGGGGAGGGGGAGGGGCCAAGGGGGAAGGAAGGGAGAAGGGAGGGGGACCAGGGGGGAAGGGCAGAGGGAGAAGCAGATGCCTTGGTGAGCATGGAGCCCACCATGGGGCTTGATCTCAGGACCCTGGGATCATGACCTAAACCGAAGGCTGACGCTTAACTGACTGAGCCACCCAGGTGCCCCTGCAAAACATACTCTTTTATAAGCATTTTAGGATGGTGGCTGTGGTAAGCAGAATAATGGCCCCCAAAGATATCCATGTCCTAATCCCCTGAACCTGTGAATAAGAGACTTGCAGATGTGGTTAAATTAAGGATCTTGCAATAAAGAGATTATTCTGGATTATCTGGGTGGGCCCAATGTAATCATTAGGGTCTTTATAAGGGAAAGAAGCAGGAGAGTCAGAGGAGATGTGATGATGGAAACAGGGGTCAGAGTCAGAGAGAGATTGGAAGATGCTGTGCTGTGTGCTCTGCACATGGAAGGGGCCACAAGCCAAGGAATGCTGGAAGCCTGTATCATCTGGAAAAGGCATGGAAGTGGATTCTCCCCTAGAGCCTCTAGGAGGGATGCAGCCCATTGATTTTTAGGACTTCTGGCCTCCAGAATTATAAGAGAGTCAGTTTGGGTTTTTTCACCATTAAGTTTCTGATAAATTGTTACCTAGCAGCAATAGGAAATTGCCACAGTGGCCAATTTAGGCCTCTGGAGTTGTCGACAGAGGGTTCAGTACCAGTGGTTCTCAAGGCTGGCTACCATCAGAATAACCTCTAGGGGTGAGGCCAGAGTTTTGGGTAGTTCTAAAAGCCCTCCAGCTGACTTCCACGTGCAGCCTGAGTTGAGAACCACTGGCTGATAAGGACTAGGGATTTTGCTGGGTGAATATGAGTTTTCTAAGTAGGAGAGTAGGAGCTGCTTATAAGAAAATCTTGTGCTTTGGGCGTCTGGGTGGCTCAGTGGGTTAAAGCCTCTGCTTTCGGCTCAGGTCATGATCTCAGGGTCCTGGGATCGAGGCCCGCATCGGGCTCCCTGTTCAGCAGGGAGCCTGCTTCCCCCTCTCTCTCTCTGCTTGCCTCTCTGCCTCCTTGTGCTCTCTCTCCCTCTGTGAAATAAATAAATAAAATCTTTAAAAAAAAAAAAAGAAAATATTGTACTTTTTCTTTTCCTAATACTTCTATCTCCCCTCGACCTTTCCGGAAGATAGAAAAAAGATAATATTATAGTGTTTGAATTAGAAGAAGGCCAAAAGTGGGTGGGAAAACTATTTATAAGCAAAAATGAAGTGGTTTTACAAAGTGGCTCTCTAGGAATACCCACATGTCTTCCATTTTCAAAAGCGCACAATTATGCATCTTCCAGCCATCTTAAAATTCAAGAAGGTGCAAAGATATGATATAATGGCACAGCTCAGACCTTGAAGTCTGCACTCCCCTTTAGGGAGATAGGCTCACCTGGCACAGGCTATGATGCGCTTGTAATCCGAGTCGCCGTAGCCTCTGTAGCTGGATGCTAGCACACACAGCAAACAAGCAAACAAAAATGACAGGAAACCACTTTTAGCTGTTTTGCACCCGTTAGAACAGAATAATTAGTGAAAAGGTCTCTGAACACATTCAAAAATGATTCATGACTTGGAAGTTGACAATTCTAGTGATTTTAATGGAAATTCATGGCTACTGACAATACTAATAATTATAAGAGTTCTCTGCTCTCAAAGAATTTATAATTTAAGGAAGGAGTTATTTAAGGTAACATGTTTGGGGAAGGTTGCAGGGAGAAAGGGCTGATGCCTGGATTCACTGGTTGCTAGAAAGTTGCCTGTAGGGACAGGTCTTTGAGACACACATGGAAGCTCTCAGGGCAGAAGAGTACACACACTCTGATCCTGGGGCCATGGTTAGAGGAGGACTACAGTGTGCAAGGGGACTTGCTTTTGAAGTGGAGGGGAGAACCAAACCACCAGAAGAGGGAGGTGAAGACCACAGGTAGAAAAAAAAAAAAAAAGGCACAAAATTACAGTGTAAATCATGCTGTTTACCTTCTACGTCTTGGGTTTCAATTTTCAAATGAAAGCTGCAAATTTCATCAGAGGTGCTGGTTTTTTGAACCACAGTTGTTACCTGCATTGGGAAGAGTGAACAAGAATATTCTATTTAAAACAGGACAGTGGGAAAGGCATTATGGCAGTACTGTTTTGCTACAGATGGGATGCTTGAAGTATCATTTCCACAATCCAGTGCAAATTGGGTGCAGTGAAGACTCATTTCACAATAGCTGGACTTTCAGCAAACTCCACAATTTGAAACATAGCTGAGAAGCCCAAGAAGAGGGAAAAAATGACATCTAGCTTGGCAGAATCTTGCCAAATCCCATGCAGTCAAATCTGAGCACTTCACTGTACAGGAAAGTTCCTAAACCTCTCACACTTGAACCTGTACAATAAGTTTATGCATAACACTACAAAGCTAGGAAGTATGGTTTTCTCCCAGCTCCCACACCACCCATGGTAAACAACAAATTATAGGTGTGCGTGGAAGGGCAGGGGTGCTACCAGAGGTAGATATATTGAGAGCAACTGGAAGTGACAGAGAAGTGGATAACCATCTCCCCACCAACCCAACCATGCAATCTTATAAAGTCTTTGAAGGAATAAATGTGCTAAAGATAAGAGCATAATTAAAATCATCAGTAGAATGTTAAATTATGCTTAGAATATGTAATTGATCTTATTTTAGCCATTTGGCAGTACAAGTTTTTCTAAGCTATCTACACAAGTGCACAGTCTATGGATAAAATAAAAGAAATTTAAGCCCTTACATATATACACCGGTCTGCAATGAAGCTGGATAAACGAGGTGTGACCACGTGACAAACCATAGAAAACATGCAAATATACGTGTGTGTATCCACACACATGCATCATATGTACCTTCACATATAGAACCATAAAATTATGTATCTCTTTGTAAAATTATATATATAATTTCCACAAATACAAAGACTATATGCATACAAGGATTAACATAACCATTTGCAAAAAGCAATTGTGAGGACAGCTACCAAGAATTAGAAAGAATTAAATAAGTGAATCCTACTTTAGTCATGGTTACCCAAGCCTAGATTTCTGTAACTTTGTGGCAAAGTCCCTTTCTTTTATGTTACTTAGTCCAAGCAGACACATCATTGTGTGTGAAATTGGCTCTCAGTGAAATACTTACGTGCACTGTGGCCAGCCCATTGCCATATCCAGTACTGACCACGAGGTCATCATTGAGAGGCACCTGGAAAGGGGATGAGAAACCATGTATTCTTTTCTTGTTCAATAGTGAGGGAGGACAGAAAATGAAAAGAGTGGGCGGACACCTGCCAGCTTCCTCTCTCATAGCTTTTGTGAGATTAAATGGACAGGACAGTGAAAATCCTGTGCACACAGACACGAAAAGTGCTGGAAATTCCCTTTTCCCTTTTACATGTAATTATGTCTGAGCTCTCCTGAGTAAGCCAGCGACACCAACATATCAGGAGTCATTTGTGGTTACATCTTCACTTACATATGGTTATGATAAAACTGGGTCTTCATCTCCCTCTGCCAACTGAGTAAATTCTTTTTAGTGCCTCGTGATGGCTTGTCTCCTCCACTTCCCACTGGTCTCTGTTTAACGAAAGCCTTGGCACCCCACCCAAACCCCTCGCACCTCACTTAAGCTTGCCAAATTCTTAGATGCTGATGGTCTTCTCCTTATCTTTCTAGGAGGAGGGTGAAGGTATGAATTGGGTCAAGGAATTCTCCAAAGGAACTCTATTATACAAATGCTCCTTGATTCGTGGAAAGCATGGGGGAGATAATTTTGCACAGGAGGCCTGAAGAGTTGGTTCTTTGCTCTCTCCAAGTCTGTAGCCTACCCTTCCCTTACTTAGCACACTAGTGCAAAAGGGATTTGGTGTGCTTGAAAAGTCATCAGCCCTTTCTCTAAGTTTTAGTAAATGTACATAAAAGGGCCAACTTCCCCTTCTCCCTGATGGAAAATAGTAGCATTTATTGAAAAGCCAGCACATCAAGACACTGCATGGGGAACGGGTTCTATGAAACTGAGTGACATAGAAGTTGGAGAAATGCAAACTGTTGCCCTGCCCTTGTGTCCGTGCGCCTCCATTGCCCGTTCTTCCCCAGTCACATTTAGTCACATATGTATTAAAGATGGGGTACCCTCCATGAAAGAACTTGTTTAACTTCACTTAAACTACAGTTTCCCATATTTCCTTGACCACTAAACCTTTTTTATGTAACACATTTCAGGAAATGCTGGCATAGCGAATTCCACACTCGATACAACTAGCCTGGTTTTATACAAAGACAATATCATCGTGGGCCAAGGTTTAAATTATTTAAAAATGGCAATGGGGCCCCTTACAACATTATCCCTGCAGAGAAGAATTAATTCCAGCTATCTCCAGTGGGTCTACCGTGCTGTTCAGGTCAAGAGCTCCTCGTGAGAGCTTAGACCATTGGCTCAGAATGTCAGTCTCTGGTGAACTCTACAGGCTCCCGGAGAAAGGAGACACATTACCAACCCAGGGGCTGCAGGCACCCGTGCCTGCAGAGGCCCTAGCACAAAGTACGGACAAAGTGCACAGACACATGTCCCGTGACTGGTGGGAACTGGGACGGATTGAAGAATGCTTGCTGCTGCAAGGGGCGCCTGGGTGGCTCAGTGGGTTAAGCCTCTGCCTTCAACTCAGGTCATGATCTCAGGGTCCTGGGATCGAGGCCCACATAGGGCTCTCTGCTCAGCAGGGAGCCTGCTTCCTCCTCTCTCTCTGCCTGCCTCTCTGCCTACTTGTGATCTCTCTCTCTGTCAAATAAATAAATAAAATCCTTAAAAAAAAAAAAAAAAAGAATGCTTGCTGCTTGCCAGCACCTTGTTGCCAGATCCTATGGTGTTTCAAAGGTGTTTGGAAGCAGATTTCTATTTAAAGTCTATGGGTTTTTAAGTGTTGGAATATGTCTATATCTCTATCTATCTATATATCCATACCTATTTTTTTTTACTATGGGCCAATAGTTTGCATTAAATTTTACTTCTGATGCCTATTATTTTTCCCAAACATGGATTTGTGGAGGGTATAGACAGTTAAAAACTATTTCTAGTTATTTGTATATTTAAATTTGACTTAAAAACATCTAAAGTGTGGTAATTAGAAAAATGTGTCTTAGCAGCTGTTTACTGGCAACTACTCTAATTGACACAGAAACTAGTTTTTCCAATATATCCCTTTTTGGGGGGAAATTTTCATAAGCCATCAAGGTTTTCATTAAAAAAAAAAATCCAGGGGAGCCTGAGTGGCTCAGTTGGTTAAGCGTCCGACTTTTGATCTCAGCTCAGGTTTTGATCTCAGGGTCGTGAGTCCAAGCCCCACATTGGGCTCCACACTGGGCATGGAGCCCACTTAAAAAAAAAAATCCGGCAGGGTACACAGGGTAAGTTGTCGGAGGACCTAAAGGCCAATTCTAGCTAGGCTGCAGTTTGCCTGTGTGACAGGGCCAGCTGGAACCCTTGGTGGATGCCCAGGTGTGTTTTCTCTCACTCTACCATGGTCCCTTTGTGCATACTGTTATCTCTGTCTGGAATGTTATTCCCTTTTCTTCAGCTGGCTAAGTCATTCTGATTCCTCCACATTTAACCTGCACCCCTGGATGCATTTGACAAATTCCTACCTCTCACCTTGGGTCAGGAGGCCCTGCTCTGTCCTTCCATGTCCCTGTCAAGGCTCTTATTTTTCACTGTCTGTTAAAACAACTGCCTTCCTGGCACACAGTTTCTTCGTATACTTTGGTTTTGAATCCCCAGTGCCCAGGACATAGCAGGTATTCAGTGTATTTTTTAGTAGTAAATAGATATAATTGTAAAATAAGAGTGGAACACATGATTTCAAAGGCCTCATCCAGTTACAAAATATTAGCAAAAGTCCTTCATTTACCTCTATTGGCCTCCCAAGGAAATTCTTCTCTGTCATTTTATAACGGTAGATGTCACCTTTATGCTTGTAAGATACACTGATATCCATGTCCAAGTGAAGTTGTTTAATCACGAGTGAATATTCTGTCAGGCCCTCGATGGCATTAATCGTATCCTATCAACAATCAGCAAGGCACAAAAATAGGTTTAGCTCATTTATGTATTTCTTGTGTTTACAAATACCCTTTCTTATGAGAGGGTGGAGATGTGTTAACCTGTGCTGAAACTCCAGCTGACTGAGTGAAATTGGTGAAGGGCCCCTGGGGGAGGCGAGAGGAAGGTCTCTGCCTCCCTAGCAAGGATGCTGCTGTTGGCAGGGAGAGGAAGGAAGTGTGGCCTCAGGGCCAGGATCTCCATGTGTGTGGGATCATCCCGAGTGTGTGACCTCAGGCAGGTCACTCTGCAGAATGCCTCCAACTCCTTGAATACTCTCTCCATTTTATCCTTGAGTCTCACCTTAGATAAATCCACAGTGAGGCCAGAAATAAGCTCTCCCTCCCCATAATTCTGTTTTAATTTTCTCCTTCTGTACTCTTTCTCCCACTGTCATCTAAGATTTCTGGAGGCAAGTCTTTCTTGGCATCCATTACATTTAGTAGGTACACATGGTAGTTATTGAACAAGTATTTGTTGAAGGAATAAAAGGATGAACTTTATTTTTCTAGGTCTCATCTTCCTCATCTATAAAACTGGGAAATGTGACTAGCTCAGAGATGTCAGATATGTGGCTAGTGGCTACCCCATCTGCTTGTGTCCATGGCGTGCTCATCAATGGGACACTCTTCCTTGCTAAGCTTACACCTGTCTCTAAGACGAAACTCATTTGCCTCCCCAGATTAGATAATCACTGAAGTGATCCTGAAGGACCCATCTAACTCTAAATTTTGTCAACATATACAAACATTCTGTCATCATCCAAACATCCAAGGAACAGAGAAGATGCCAATATTTGAGCTAAACTTTGAATGCAGATGCATATTCTTCAACTACCTAATAGTTCTAACATAGAATATACACACATAAATGAGTTTACATTGGTAAATAAATTATAGCAATCAGTATTTCTCTCACTTTTCACTTATTTTGGGGGGAGGGAATATAGGTACTTTTATCCACATGGTCATTTCATAGGATGTGATGGACACTGATAACCTTGCTAGCCCTTCATGATCATTAAGAATCATAAAGGTAGTACTGGATTTAGAATTAGGAGATGTGAGTTTTGATTTTGGCTCTGCCACTAACTCCATGAATGAACCTCCTGGGGGTGACTTCCTTCTCTAAGAAGGCTATCGATGCAGATAATCTCTAAGGGTCCTTTGATTCTAGTCATTGATTCATATCTATGGTATGCTCATTTGGTGGACACAAGCATGGAAGTCAGAATCGGTGTGGAACATATAGTGGGTGGGGGGTGGGTGGCAGGACAAATGTCTTCAGGAGGATAAAACAAGACAAAGCAAGGTTACCTGGGTTGAATAAAAGCCACCTCCGTACCTCTGCTCTTCAGATAGCCATTTGATGATTGGGTTAACATAATTTATATCTTTCAAGCTCAGACAGGTGAGCAAAGCATAGGCCGTGGTTTCTACCATATGTGCTGTACCAGAGCTAGGCACAGATCTGTCTTGTTGAAGATCATCTTTCCAAAAACGATAAATGACTGGATCACCTGAACATCAACAGATCACATTCATTAATATAATTAAAAATGTGAATTTGACATTAATTTTAGCAGGTTTCTAGTGGCCTTTTGAGTTCTAGAAGTTTCTTACTCGTTTGTAGGAAGAACTTCCTCAAAGGGACCAATACAAAGTAAGATCCCTTAATACAGTGCTGTTTGTCTTGACACGAACTGCTCATCACGGAGAGTCCACGTGTACTCGGGGAGAGCAGTGTCGTGGAGGGAGACGTGCAATGAACTGGTACCTAGTGCACCCAGGTTCTACCCTCTACTCTACTAGGAACTGACCATGTCGATTTGGACAGATTCTCTTAGTCCCGTGGGACTAATTTTTTAATATCTAGAGTGTATGTAGTACTTTTTTCCTTGCAGTGAAACTCAGGGGAGATACTGAATATAACTCTTAGTCCACCAGAAAGCACCATCCACAGAGAAAGGCTTATTGTTATTATCGACACTATGAGATAAATTGGAGAACTTTTCTCCCTGACAGTAAAAAAAAATCTATCTCCTAGAAATTCTGAGATCATGCCCAAAGCCTTAGTTCAGTCTTTTACAATCTCTTCCCAATGTAAAGCACTAAAGATAATTTTGTATATGCAATACTTTCATAAACTAGGTTCTAAATTATATTTGTTATTGCTCTAGAATTTAAACTTGTCACTTTACATCCATTTTAAAACAGATTATCTTTAAAAAAACAGTAAGGAAAAAAAAAAAAGACCCAGTAAGGCGTATTTGGAAAACATTTCTGAAGATTAGTCAAGATTTTGACACATCTGTTTACAATTCATAATTATGTTATTTGCATGACTTTGAACAATGTTTCCCCTCCCTCTCAGAGACAGATTTGCTGTAGTTAGAATGAAAAATTTGGTTTTTGAGGATGCCTTCAGCTCAAACACTACTTGAATCATTAAGACCTCTTCTTAAATTCTATGATTTTATGATCCCTATCTTCTAAGACCCAAGACATTTCTTTTGCATTGTTTTAAAAACACTGTACAAGTGGTTTTGAGGTTCAGTCATTTTTATTTTTATGTTATTTTTTTAAGATTCAGTCATTTTTAAATGATGACAGAAATCAAATCTTGTACATAGAAGTACACTTCATGTTACATTTATTAAGCTTTCAGAAAACCTCAGCCAGGAGAGGGCTCGGAAGTGTCCAACTGTGCCCACGCTGGAATAGGAACACCGGCCAGTGATCACTATCCAGAGTGATCCTCTTCCTATTTCTTTACTCCTGACCCATAGGAAGTCATATCTTTATTTTTCAAAATGAAATACACATATAACCCATCCAATATAGGATAAGCCAGAGTGGAATGTGCAATAAACTGGCAACTGGTACACATCTCTCTGCTAAAAGTCCTTCAATGCCTTCCCTTTTCACTTGAAGTGAAAATTAAAGGTTGGGGCTTCCACTGGCCCCCACAGCACCTGGATGTGAAAGAGACAGACCCCCTAGTCTGGGCAGAAGCAGACCCAACCCAGGGTGCCTGGCCAGGGGAATTCACAGGCTGGGGTTCAGCTTCAGTTTACTGGCCTGGTCGGGAGCTGTGCCCATTGCACAGTTGTATATAGGACTCTTGTGGAGCTCCTGTGATGACTTCCAAGGCTGCATATGACCCTCCTCACTCCCTCACACTTTCCTTCCCTGGTCTCCCCATCATCTCACTCCTCTCCAGACACACTGGCCTCCTTGCCATTCTTGGAGCTGCAGGCACCCTCCTGCCTCAGGCATATGCACATGCTGCTTCTCCAGCAGGAACACCCTTCTCCCTATCTCCCTCCCCTGCTTCATTTTTCTTCATATCAGTCATCACTAACTTATTCACTATATGCAATATTTTACTTACCATGTTTGTCTGTCTCTCCATAACTGGAATGTAAGTTCCATGAGAACCTGGATTTTTTCCCCCCTTTTTGTCTGTTGTTTTATCTCTAGAACCTAGAACAGTGTCTGGTATATAGGAGGTACTCAGTACCTATGCTGAATGAGTGAATAACTGCACTTATTATATTGCATTACGGTGATTTGTTCCTCTAGGACAGAGATTGTGTCTTACTCAACTTTGCAAGCCCTAACCTCCTTCCCAGAATTAGCAGACTCTATATACTTGGTAAATACTTGCTGAATAAATGTACGAAACAAGTCATACCTTTAACCAAAGCCTTCCTCTTCAGGGCTGAGACAATTGAATGAAACTTTGGGTGACTTTTGTCTCCCAGGGAAAGAGCATAAGCAGAAATGGCCAGTGTAAAGACGCTCTGGGCTGAGAGGGTATTTTCAAGCAGAAAGGTGTCAGCTTTAGTGAGAGCCTCGCTGATTTTCTGGAAACAAGAGCAAAAGATATCCAGGTTTGTCAAGCCTCAACCTATTAACTGATGAGAACTACCCCCAGGCGGCACCATCCTGGGGCAGGCGAGACGAAGGGTAGAATGAGAAATGACTTAATGGAAGTGGATGGCGTCTCCCTGAAGCAAATCCCTCCGGGAGAAGGAGCAGAGTACAATCGCAGAAGGGAAAACGTGCTTGTCCAAACTGGGTCAAGCTTTTTGCCCCTCAGTTCTCATCTCTGTCGAGGTTTTTCCCTTTAGTTTCTGCTTCCCATATCAGACGTAGTCTCTGGGAAGAAGAAGCAGAGCATAGACACAGCTTTCCTCCTGTGACTCCCCCTCCAACCCCCACCCCCCGCCCCACCGGCATAGCTGTGACAGACTCATATTTTCAAAAGGAATTTTACTAAATAAAACCATAAATAGAAGGAAAAGAACCAAGTTGCCAGAGTGCTTTTTGATCCTAAGCATTTCTGGGAAAATTGTCTCCATTACTCTGTCCTGAGACAGCTAAAGTGTTTATTTTGGACAAGTGCGTGCGGACAAGACCTAGTGCGCTGCTGCTGTCGACTTGCCCGGCCCTTCTCCCCCAGCTCCACCGTTTCTTGCTCATGGACCACTAGGTGTCGACTGGTCCTCTAGGGCCCTGGGAACTTGTCCCTTGTTGATTATTTTGTCTTATTAAGTATACATGACAATTATCTTGAAACGAACTAAAAACATTATTTCGTTTGGTGGACGAAGTCCTGCAAACCCCCTTTGGGTTTTTTCATGTCTGTTCTGCAGGCTGGTTTGAAGGACATTGTCTGATTTGCTTCTGATTTGTAGGCAGGCGTGTTTGACCTCAGTGCAGGGACAGTCTCTTCCCAGGTCAGGGAAGCATTTCCGCTGCCCCTTGCAGTCTTCCACATTGACTCACTCAGGTGAATCTTCTCCTTTCTCCCCTCAGCTTCCAAGCAAGTGAAACGGCACAGCCCAAAGAAGCAAACATACTATTGTGTGTTCTTAGCAGTTCCGTGATATAAAATGCCTCCACTGTAGGATAATAGTCATATGCACGTCGTAATAATACCGGAGACACTGGAAGGAAGCTAGGGACATCACGTCATTTTCTCCTCGGTCAGAAGTTTTTGGTTCTAGTGTCTGCTCCATAGGTTAGTAGCCTGTGACCCTGGACAATTAAACCCACCGTACCCACAGGTCTCCGTTTTTGCAACCGTCAACAAGTAGGTTGGACCAGAGGGTCTCTAATATCTATCACAATTCTGAAATCTTTTGATTTGGGAGCTGACTTTATTTTCAAGGCAGTCCCTCCCACTAAATGGTATAGAAACAGATGATCAGTGTTAGAGGAAGGAAACTCTTACTTACCACTGTGGGGCACAAATCAAAAGCCTTTCTAATCCCAATCACTGTAAAGGCTGTAAGATATAAAGCATTCTCTTGGGCTTCGGTAGGCAAGGTACCCTAAAAATAAGCAAAGTTTTAAAAGGAAAGTGAAACGGTGAAATGACCTAGCTCGAATCGCCCCCTCTCCCTTCATGCATTCCAGTTGGACTGCTTGCCGTTTCTCAGGAAGATCTGGGTCTTCCTCACTTGCATACCTTCACAGGCCTTTCTCTCCCTCGCCTCCCCACCCTGAAGTTCCACTTCATACCTCTTCACCACAAATTCTCCTCCTCCTTCAAAACCCTGTTAAAATGCACCTCCTCTCTAAAGTACTATTCAGACTTTGTTCTCCCATATTATTTCCACTTAGGGAAGTCACATTCCAATACAATATTTATACAGTCTTCCAAAGTGTCCTCTATTTATCTCTCCAGCTTTATTTCATGCCACTCACCCCCTCGCTCTTTTGGCCCCAGTTATTTGCATGAACCACCCTCGCTCTCCACTTCAAAAGGCCAGGCACACTGTTTGCGTCACTTGGAATATTCTTCCTGCCTTCCTCCTACCTAACTCCCAGGATCCTGGCCAACTCATTTTTTCCAATTCTCCCATACAAGATTAGAGACCCTGCTTTTGATGAAACTATATTTCCCTTTTCCTAACATGTATCGAACACTTGAAATTACTTACTAAGATCTGATTTCTTTGCTGGATCATAAGCTGTATGACCTCAGTGACCACAGTTGTTTTGTTCACTCTTGTGTCTCTACCATGTGGCTCTTAGTACACGTTCAGTAAGTATTTCTTGTATACATAAATGAACACGCACACAATTATTAGAGTTGCTAGGATGTATAGCTCACTTTCCCTACCAGTGCGTGAGCTTTGTGGCAGTCCATCCTTCCCACATTTCCTCCCTGATTGTGCTCAGAATAGACCCTTGCATGTATTAGGTGCTCAGTGAATGGTTGTTGAATAAATATAGACAGATGGGTGGATGGATATGTGGGCATTTTAAGAAAAACAAATTGTTGTGGTATTTTATTCTTCAAGTAGCACCTGGATGATGTCAGTTGCCCTCCGTTTCTTGTGGGAGTCCTAGTGTGCTATTGGTGCAACAGAGAGATATATGAGTTCCCTGTTATCTAGGGAGCCATTTATGGCTGATATCATGCCCAAAAGGGATTAGATTAGGGCAGGCAAAAAACCAACCAACCAAAAAACAAACAAAACAAAACAAAAAATAAAACAAACAAAAACAAACAAACAAACGAACAAACAAGCCACTGTTGAATTTTAAAGAAACATTTCAAGGAGTAAAAGGGCATAGAAAATACTGTGCTGGTATCTTGGAGAGATACTATAATTACTTTCTAATTCAAGTGTATAAGTAGATTCTAACCTTATACGACACTTGGTTGCATAGTTTAATAAAACTGACCCCCATCTCTATTACTAACAGGATATAAATAGGGTCCCATCTTTCATGACAACACCTTGCAGCTCCGATGTGTAAGAAGGCTCCGAATTTCAGGTATGGGGTCTATACCAAGGCTATGTGGACAGATGAGTATATTTTACCTGTTCTGAGATCTCTAGCACTTACATCCTGTGGACCACCAGTGCCTGTTACACAAGAGATGTCAAAAGCATCACTCATCTGACCTATATTGACTTGTGTGAAGAACAGAACAAGGAGAACTTTCATATTCTTTGCCCGTATACAACAGGACTTTCTTAAAGGGATACATATATTTCCTCTTCTTCAAACTTCTAAAATAGGATGAGAACAAAATTCAGACTTATAAATAAAACTGTTGCTAATCTATATATTTGGTTTCCTTACGTGTAATTTTATTGGTTGATAGTGGGAATTTTCCTTGAAAGATCCATTTTCTAGTTGACAATTCTCCACCAGCCACAATAAACCATTACAAATTGAATTTTGGTTCTGATTTATGTATTGATTTACTTGTCCAAGTACTCTTAAAACAAACGCTGTTGACCTTTAAGACAAAATCAAATAATTAATATTTAGATGTTCAATCCCTTTGACTTTCAATTTATGTGTGTTTTAGTTAAAATGATATTTATTCTTTAAAAGAAAATAATATTTTAAATCATGCAATTCTAAAGTATGTTGTCACCATTTTATAAGGGAAGAGAAGATTTTAGGAAGATCTCCAAAAACGTTGTCAAGAAATATGAACAACACGTCTTCTGTGATTGCAGCATTGCTAACCAGCACACAAACTAAAAATTGATGCCTGATGATTAAAAACAAAATTACTCTACAGTTAAAGACAACAGTGGTGAAGCAAATAGTTTTGAGTCATGGCACTGACATATGAACACGAGACCTGGAAGAGTAAAATCTTAAAATTCTAGATTGTACAACGTGTCCAAGCTTTCTCATCTAAAGTCTTGTCTGAGGCCTGAATTTCCTTCCCCGATATTCACAGGAGTGTTCACCCCGCTTCCTCTTGAGCCATGCCATTGACGCAGAACTCACTACTACACAAGGAAGCTTTAACTGTCATGATTACTGAGGTGTTCTTGTTTTTGTTTTCTGCTTTTTGAAGCGATTTCAGTCACTACTAATATCTCTCTAAGAATAGCCAAGATTATCTAATTCATAACCCCACAATGCCTCTTATCTGCCCTCCACTCCTCTGCTCCTGTTCCCTCACTCTCTGAGTGCCTGGAGCCACCAACCCTTCAGCCTGGCAATTCTGAGTAAGACCACTTGACTCTCCCTTTCACTTAAAATATTTTACTTTCATTTTTCTTTCTAAAATGAACGACACATTGGGCTACCTGGGTGGTTTAGTCAGGTAAGCGTCTGCCTTTGGCTCAGGTCATGATCCCAGGGTCCAGGGATTGAGCCCCACATCAGGTTCCCTGCTCAGCAGAGAGCCTGCTTCTCCCATTCTCTCTGCCCCTCCCCTCTGCTCATGCTTGCTCACGCTCTCTCGCAAATAAATAAAATCTTTAAAAATAAAATAAAATAAAATGAATGGTGTATTATTTTTTTGTACTTTTTCTTTGTATCTTCCTTGTATTTCTTGAAAAAATATTTTGAAAGTATTCAGATACTGGCCATTTTCTACTGTGTATGTTTCTCTCAAGGAACTTGTGGAGTTGGGTCTAGGATAGTACCCAAATATTTCTGTATTTTTGGCTGAACACCATCCACTCAGTCTTGCCCAGGACTCTTGAGAGGCCCCAGGTATTTACAGAGAGGCTACTGCATCTTCTTGGGGGAGAGCGGGCATTTTGTCCTCTAAGCATTTAGTTCTAGCTGTTGCTGTGCTGGTTTCTAACCCCTACCCCTTGCATCCTGGTTGGTATCCTCCAGTAGGTATGCTCTAGGGGTCTACATGTCTTTTAAAACATGCCACCCACACATGGTGAGACCCACTTCTAAGGTACAATCTGTGGACTTGGTAACTGATTGGATATAGAGCCAAAAGAAAGGGATGATTCAAACTTGTATAGAGCATTGCCGCCCACAGATTAAGGAAAGCAAAACAAAAGACTGAATTTGGCACAGAGTATGTTTAAAGGGGTTTTGGTTCCCAGATCCCTAGAAATGTGGATTTGGAGCTTAGGAAAGAAATTAGGCCTTGAAACAACAATCATGGAATCATCCGTGTAGAAATTATGGAAATCATGGGCGAAGATGAGATTGCACAAGGAGAGACTACAGAAAATAAGAGGGTCAAGGATGACATCCTGAGGACTCTCAATAGTTACAGGGCATAATCTAAAAGTCAGTTATTCCAGACTGTAAAATCTTTAGAAGTGTTTTATATAGTAGAATTTATAAAGCACTTGGAACACTATATTTTCATTACATACTTTGTCAGTGCATGATAATATTTTTTTTGAAAATTGATTGCCATGTGGACTTTCAGTTAATTCAGGCCATCTTGCCTTCAAATCATCAGAAATAAGGAAGTTATTATGCTTCACTGCTAAGTACTTATTGAGCACCTGCTATGTCTCAGGTATGTACCAGACACTAGGAATTCTTGGCACTGCCCACATGGAGCTTACACTCTAGTGGCAAGACAGGTAATAGGTGAGACAAGTAAGAATGTTAATGATAAATTTTAAGGAGAAAAGGAAAGTTGGGGAGCAGGATATGAAATGTTGGGGAGGGAATGGGATGCAATTTTAGATAGAATGTTTGTAGAGGCCTCATTGAGAAGGTGACTTTTGGTAAAGACCTGAGGGAGGTAAGGGAACTAGCCACTGATACCTGAAAAGCATTTCCGAGAGAGGGAACAGTAAGTGCAAAGGCCCTGAAGTGGAATGCCTGGTATGTTCAAGGAACATCAAAGAGGCCAGTAGGGCTTGAGTGGAAGGAAAGAGAATAGTAGGGGATGCAGTTGGAGAGATGAGATGAAGCCAGACCATGGTAGGGCCTTGTGGTTTAGAGTAAGTTTGGTTTTTACCCTCGGTAAGATGGGAAGCTCCCAAATGCTTCTGAGTGATGTTGACCTAACTTATGTTTTAACAGGATCACTCCAGTTGCTGTGCTCAATACAGACAAAGAGGGGTAATGGCTGAAGATGAAAGAGCAGAGGAGGCTGGTATAATAATCCAGATAAGAAATGGGAGTGACTTGGACCAGGATGGCATGGTGGAGTTGGTAAGGAGTAGTCAAGTTTGGGATACATTTTGAAGGTACAGCTAGAAGTATTTGCTGGATCAGATGTGACTTGTAAGAGAAAGAAGGCAATGAAGGATAACTAAACTTTCAGCCTGAGCAACTGGATGAATGGAATTTCCATTAAGATTCCTTAGTTAATTTATCAATTATTTTATGAAAATACAAATCAAAACCTTCTACTTACCAGGTGCTTGGACTTCCACCCTTCCACATGCTGTAAGAGTAGTCAGCATTTCTGAAGGACATGATGCTCACCAACCCTAAGAGGCACCAGAAAAAGAACATAGGGCTTCACTGACCTTTATTTCTACAAAAAGAATGCTTATTAGCTCTTGGGAATGGTAAACTTCCTTTGGTGTTGGGCAGCAAGTATGTGCTCTGTGGTCAACGTTAAACTTCTCGAAAGAAGTATATGAATCATGAATTGTTTGAATTGGGAATTATCAAGTAGAACATTCTGAGCTCATTCAAGAAGGAAGGAAGTGCTCTGTAGGGGTTGGAATGCAGGTGTCTTGTCTCTCATCCAGGCATTTTGGTAGGTTAAGCCAAATGCTACAGAAAATAGTATTTATTTATATAGTTGCGTCTATCTCACCATTTTCTTTTTGCAGAAATGTATTTGTAATTATGCTTTTATATAATTCATAAAAACTTAAATATTAGTTTAATTACACCATTAGTTTAAAAGCCACAACATTTTTATGTACAATATGTAAAATAGATTTTTTTTTACCTTCTTTTAATTTTTTCTTCAGGTTCTGTTTTTCACTTAATGAATTAGTAGAAAAAATGTTCCAATTGTCCCCTGCTTCCAGGTAGTGAAAAACATAGAATACTGGGACAATGCGCATCAGTTCTGCTTCTGCATTCCCCTTGGGGAGGTGGGTAAGAAAATCAATGCCTTCCTGACTCAGAACTGCAGACATGACCTCACCTATAAGAAGTCCTGTAACAAACAAACAAAAATCAAGGTAGATACAATCAACTTCTATCACTTTCTGAATAATAGCATATTTTAAATAGAAAGAAGAGTAACTATCCCTGTTCTTACCTTTTTTTTGAGAGAGAGAGAGAAAGAGAGAGCGAGCATGGGGGCAGCGGGGGGATGGGGAAGAGGCAGAGGGAGAGGAAGAGAGAATTTTAAGCAGGTTCCATACCCAGTGCAGAGTCTGACTCAGGGCTCGATCTCACAACCCCGAGATCATGACCTGAGCTGAAATCAAAAATCAAAAACCGACTGAGCCACCCAGGCACCCCCTTGTTCTTTTCTTTTCGTCTACGCAGTTGAATTACTTCTTAGCTGGGAAGAGACAAAAAAAACCTAGTGAGGAATATGGATTTAAAAGAAACACCAAGAACAGGTTTAAAAAAGTTACTGGAATGTGGTGGTAAGATGGTATAATGTAGCAGGCAGATTACTGCATAGAAGACAAGGCAAATTCGTTGTTGTCCAACCCGACAGCTTTAGACATTGTGAACCCTATGAATCAACTGTTCCCGCAAAGCAAAGCAAAAAGCCTGGGCAGTGAGTGGTCTGCGAATGCTGATGGGGGCTGGGCCCAAAAGTCACTGTGTGATACTAAGCAAACCAATTTTCACATAACCAATACCAGGACTGCACATGATTGAAAAAGTTTCTCCCAGTACTAACATTCTGTGAGTCCAGGGCTCTATCTGAGATAAGATGTAGTCAGGACAGTCTATTGTTTTAATGACATATTACTGAATTATAAAGGCTGGAGACCAGAGGAAACTCACTGAAGCTGCCACTTCTGCAAATGTACCCGAGGGG
The DNA here is from genome assembly GCA_002007465.1 of Ailurus styani. Taxonomy (NCBI): domain Eukaryota; kingdom Metazoa; phylum Chordata; class Mammalia; order Carnivora; family Ailuridae; genus Ailurus; species Ailurus styani. Next base: position 8,982,089 of record LNAC01000009.1, on the reverse strand, counting down.
AAAGAACCGCTCGAGGATGGATATTCCAGCAGAGCGGTACAACTCTGGTGCATACAACAACCATTTATAGGTCACAAAGCCTTCTCTGGAGCAAGAACGGTCCCTAAGACCATGGAAAATTTTGGAGAAGTCTTTGGGTCAGTGATAACCCTCACCCTTCATCACAGGAGAAGGAATCTCCATTTAAATCAGGCCAATGGAAGAAAGCAGTCAGAAAAGCGGTTGGGGATTTAAAGGTGGTAGAAGAAGGAGGGTTCCCCCAGAGGTGAATTTGTACATGCTGCTGAGTAGAAAAGAGGAGAAACAGAATAATCATAAGGATATTTGATTGTTGTTTGAAGCATCAAGTGAACTGAAAAATAAAAATGTCATTTGTCACTTTACCTTTTACGCTCACAATCCTTTGGACTTTTGTTTTGGGGACCAAATCTAATGGTACCCTGTATGGGAACTCCTTTCGTCTACTCATGATACCTAAAATTAAAAAAAAATTATTAGATTTACACAGAATTCTTTCTTAAAAATTTAAATTTTATTAACACATATTGTATTATGAGTTTCAGAGGTCGAGTTCAGTGATTCAGCAGTCTTATATAACACCCAGTGCTCATTACATCCCGTGTTCTCCTTAATGTCCATCACCCCGTTACCCATCCCCCTACCTCCCTCCCCTCCAGCAACCCTCAGTTGGTTTCCTATGATTAAGAGTCTCTTATGGTTTTTCTCCCTCCCTGATTTCATCTTGTTTTATTTTCCCTCCCTTCCCCTATGCTCCTTTGTTTTGTATCTTAAATTCCACGTATGAGTGAGATCATATGATAATTGTCTTTCTCTGATTGACTTATTTTGCTTAGCATAATACCCTCTGTTTCCATCCACGCTGCAAATGGCAAGATTTCGTTTTTTTTTTTATGGATGAGTGATATTCCATCGTATATATATACCACATCTTCTTTATCCATTCATCTGTCGATGGGCATATGGGCTCTTTCCATAGTTTGGCTATCGTGGACAATATATCGTTGCTGCTATAAACATTGGGGTGCACGTGCCCCTTCAGATCACTACATCTGTATCTTGGGGGTGAATCCCTAGTACTGCAATTGCTGGGTCATAGGGTAGCTCTGTTTTTAACATCTTGAGGAACCTCTATACTGTTTTCCAGAGTGGCTTCACCAGCTTGCATTCCCACCAACGGTGTAGGAGGATTACCCTTTCACGGCATCCTTGCCACAATCTGTCATTCCTGTTTTGTTAATTTTAGACATTCTGACTGGTGTGAGGTAGAATCTCATAGACTTACCCAGAATTCTTGAAAGAACACCATTTGCAGGTTATTTATAACATACCAGCTTCCAAAGAATTGTCTTAAAAGGCCCCTTGGGGCACCTGGCTGGCTCAGTTGTTAAGCATCTGCCTTTGGCTCAGGTCATGATCCCAGAGTCCTGGGATTGAGCCCCACATTGGGCTCCCTGCTTGGCAGGAAGCCTGCTTCTCCCTCTCCCACTCCCCCTGCTTGTGTTCCCTCTCTTGCTGTGTCTCTGTCAAATAAATAAATAAAATCTAAAAAAAAAGTCCCTTTTATAATAACTATATTAAAATTTTAAAAGGAAGTTTAAAATAATCAAAGATTTTTATCAAACCCTAGGCTTATATAATCTCTTTAGAACATTAAATTTAACTGTAAGCTTCCTAGTCATTACAAGATAGGAAATAAAGGGCGCCTGGGTGGCTCAGTCGGTTAAAGCCGCTGCCTTCGGCTCAGGTCATGATCCCAGGGTCCTGGGATCGAGGCCCGCATNTAACTATATTAAAATTTAAAAAGGAAGTTTAAAATAATCAAAGATTTTTATCAAACCCTAGGCTTATATAATCTCTTTAGAGCATTAAATTTAACTGTAAGCTTCCTAGTCATTACAAGATAGGAAATAAATAGGTTATATAAATTTATTCCACCAGAAAAAGGGAGCATGCCGTTTTGTCCAAAGAGAGAAAATTACTCTCGGAACTGAAAGCTAAAAATAACTAAGTAATTCCTTAGTCAAGGATATTTGAAGATTAGCTCCATTGGGAAGCATGCCCTGAAATTCTTTCCACTTTCTCTCAATTTAACTTAAGACACTTTTTCTCTATGTGCAATAACAGAATTTTAGCATATTGTATCAGAGCATTTTTCTACTTTAATTATTGGTTTATTTCATTAAAATGGTATTTATGATTCTACTGACAGAACACTAAGGACTCTGCTCAGCTTTTAAATGCATTGTTATATTGGATCTTATGACAACCCTGTTTGCTAGGTCTATTGTTCCTGATTTTATTTTATAGATGAGAAAACTGAGGTTTAGAAAGCAAATTGCTCCAGGCCACAGAGCCGGCAGAGATGAAGCTTTGGATCTGAGCTCGGAAGTTTTACTGCAGACTATCAGCAGTCACCACAGAGACCCCACCTCCCATTGTCCTGCCAGGAAAGCTCTGCGGGCAGGAACCTTCTCTTACTGAAAGCTGTAGTCCCAGCATTTAGCACTGTCCCTGGCACAGGGCAGACGCTAAAAGAAAATAGTGACATTTTGCCACTTAATGGGCAAGCCACATGGCTTTGTGGAAGAGACAAGAATGTTCCTCAGGTAACTTCTTTCTTCATTAACTTTTAATAAATGCTGAGGATGTAATATTGAAATAAAACTCAGTGAAGACATTTAAGAGGTTTGCGGTGTGGTGGAAAGAGCATGGAGCTCAGAAGGAGCTTGCTCTATATGTGACACTGGGGAAGGCACTTCATCTCTATATGCCTTGATGTGCTCATCAGTTCAATAGAGGTAGAATAGTATTTTCCTCAAAGGATTTTTATAAGGGTGAAAATAATATAGACAAAGATCCTGGCAAACAGTTCATGCTCATTACATTGTACTTAATAATAGTCGGTCGTCTGAAATTATCTAAATTTGATCCTCCACTAGTTGATTGATACCTGCCCTTGACTATTTGGATTCTTATTAGCAATTCTGCTACCAGATTGAAAAGGTAAAGAAGAGAAAACTAAAATGAAGAGAAGTCAATATTACTCCTTGTCAGAAATCATGATAAAAGACTCATCAAGGGACACCTGGGTGGTTCTGTTGCTGAAGAGTCTGTCTACCTTCGGCTCAGGTCATGATCCCAGGGTCCTGGGATGGAGACCTGCACTGGGCTACCTGCTGAGCGAGGAGCCTGCTTCTCCTGCTGCCTGCCGCTCCCCCTGCTTGTGCTCTCTTTCTCTCTTTCTACGACAAATAAATAAATAAAATGTCAAAAAAAAAATAAATAAAAGGCTCAAGAAATAGAGTAGGATGTAGACAGAGTGGGTTCATTTAAAGGAAGGGACTTGGGAGCAGGGCTCAGGAATGAAGGGAGGATGTCGAAAAGGTTACTACCTATGTTCTCCTCCAGGATTTTGATGGATTCCTGTTTCACATTGAGGCCTTTCATCCCTTTAGAGTTTATCTTTGTGTATGGTGTAAGAGAATGGTTGGGTTTCATTCTTCTGTATATAGCTGTCCAATTTTCCCAGCACCATTTACTGAAGAGATTTTGTCCTGCTTTGTCAAAGATTAGTTGACCATAGAGTTTAGGGTCCACATCTGGGCTCTCTATTCTGTTCCATTGATCTATGTGTCTGTTTTGTGCCAGTACCATGCCGTCTTGGTGATCACAGCTTTGTAGTAAAGCTTGAAATCGGGCAACATGATGCCCCAGCTTTGTTTTTCTTTTTCAACATTTCCTTGGCGATTTGGGGTCTTTTCTGGTTCCATACAAGCTTTAGGATTGTTTGTTCCAGCGCTTTGAAAAATGCCACTGGTATTTTGATCAGGATGGCATGAAAGTATAGATTGCTCTGGGCAGCACAGACACTCTAACAATGTTTATTCTTCTGATCCATGAGCATGTTTTTCCATCTTTTTGTGTTTTCTTCAATTTCCTTCTTAAGAGTTCTGTGGTTTCGAGAGTATAGAACTTTTACCTCTTTGGTTTATTCCAAGGTATCTTAAGGTCATTTGTGCTATTGTAAATGGAATCAATTCCCTGATTTCTCTTTCCACAGTTACACTGTTAGTGTATAGGAAAGCAACTGATTTCTGTGCATTGATTTTGTATCCTGCCAAATTACTGAATCACTGTATGAGTTCTAGTAATTTGGGGGTGGAGTCTTTTGGGTTTCCCACATATAAAGTATCATGTCGTCTGTGAAAAGAGAGAGTTTGACTTCTTCTTTGCCAATTTCAATACCTTTTATTTCTTTTTGTTGTCTGATTATGTTGCTAGGACTTCCAGTAATATGTTGAACAATAGTGGTGAGAGCGGACATCCTTGTTGTGTTACTGATCTTAAGGGAAATGCTCTTGGCTTATCCCCATTGAGAATGATATTCGCTGTGGGCTTTTCATAGATGGTTTTTATGAAATTGAGGAGTGTTCACTCTGGAGCATTTTAATCAGGAAAGGATGTTGTATTTTGTCAAATGCCTTTTCTGCATCAGTTGGGAGGACTGTATGATTATTCTCTCACCTCTTATTAGTGTGTTCTATCACACTGATTGATTTGCGAATATTGAACCACACTTGCAACCTAGGGATAAACCTCACCTGGTTGTGATGCATAATTCTTTTAATGTACTGTTGGATCCTATTAGCAAGGATCTTGTTGAGAATTTTGACATCCATATTCATCAGGGATATTGGTCTGTAATTCTCCTTTTTGATAAGATCTTTGCCTATTTGGGGATCAAAGTAATGCTGGTCTCATAGAAAGAGTTTGGAAGTTTTCCTTGTTTCTATTTTTTGAAACAGCTTCAGGAGAATAGGTATTATTTCTTCTTTGAGTGTTTGGTAGAATTCCCCAGGGAATCCATCAGTCCCTGGACTCTTGTTTTTTTTGGAGGTTTTTGATCACCGCTTCAATCACATTACTGGTTATTGGTTTATTCAAGTAGCCACATGAAAAAATGTTCAACATCACTAGCCATCAGGGAAATTCAAGTCAAAACCACATTGAGATACCACCTTACACCAGTTAGAATGGCAAAAATTGACAAGGCAAGAAACAACAAATATTGGAGGGGTTGTAGAGAAAGGGAACCCTCTTAAACTGTTGGTAGGAATGCAAGTTGGTACAGCCACTTGGGAAAACAGTGTGGAGGTTCCTCAAAAAGTTAAAAATAGAGCTACCCTATGACTCAGCAATTGCACTACTGGGTATTTACCCCAAAGATACAGATATAGTAAAGAGAAGGGCCACATGCACCCCAATGTTCATGGCAGCAATGTCCACAATAGCCTAACTGTGGAAGGAGCCAAGATGCCCTTCAACAGATGAATGGATAAAGATATGGTCCATATACACAATGGAATATTACTCAGCCATCAGAAAGGATGAATACCCAACTTTTGCATCAACATGGATGGGACCGGAGGAGACTATGATAAATTAAATAAGTCAAACAAAGAAAGACAATTATCATATGGCTTCATTTACTTGTGGAACATAAAGAATAGCATGGAGAACATTAGGAGAAGGAAGGAAAAAATGAAGGGGGAGAAGTCAGAGGGAGAGATGAACCATGACAGACTATGGGGTTTGGGAAACAAACTGAAGGTTTTAGAGGGGAGGCGGTGGAGTGATGGGTGAGCCCAGTGATGGGTATTAAGGAGAACACATATTGCATGGAGCATTGGGTGTTATATGCAAACAATGAATCATGGAACACTGCATCAAAAACTAATGGTGTACTGTATGGTGACTAACATAACATTTAAAAAAAAAGGAACAAAGGGAGGAAAGAAAACACGAGGGGCCTGTCCAGACCAGTGATGCGGTGTGCCAGGGAGTGAGGGGGGTGGTGGTGAGGAGTTAAACTCCCTACAGCCCAAAGAAGATTTGGAGGCAAATGCCTTGTGGGGGAGAGAAAGCAGGAACCAAGGATGAGGGTTCCTTGGATTGAGTTTCCACATTTAGCCCTTGTTTTAAACTAATGCCACACTATTTTAATTCCTATTCCTTTACAATTTGTTCTGATAACTTCTCCCTCACTGATATTTTTTCCCAAATTTCCAGCGATGTTATTGTCCATTTACTTTTCCAAATACATCTTAGCCTTTTTTAAAAAATGGAATTCTATAAATTATCATACTGGTATATAACTGACATATAAATATTGGAAGTATTTAATAAACTCTCCAAACTCACTGGACAAAACTAATTGTCATCTTTACCCTATTTAGCTCTCTAGAAAGTAAAAAAGCTGCCTAAATCTAAGGTGTCTAAAATGATAAGGGAAAAAGTCATATGGCAAGTTTGGAAAGAGGCATAGGTTTTATTATTACTAATTTTTTGCCAAGATTTTTGACTGAGAGATTTAGTCCCAGATCGAAGATCATTCCCATCTTGTGGCCATGATGTCCACACCTGGGATGTACAAGACAGGGCCATTTTGCAAATCTGTTTGCAGTAATGTCAGTATAGGAGGCACAAAGGTAAACAGGAAGAAAATAAGGACACTGTAGCTCTGAGGCTTGATGTAAGTAACTTCATGAGGCCCCAAACCTCAGAATTTGTAATATCTCTATCCATAAATCCTTCATGATGGACAGGCTGGAAGAAGGTCTGCGTGAAGATAAAATTAAAGAAAAAATGGAGCATCTGAATATATGCATCTAGGATGGATTTTTCTTTCTGTTACTCTGTTGAAGTCATCTGTAGCTCATGATACTCAGCTGACTTAAAGGTAAAGGTCTGAATTCTTTGCTTGCCCAGAGGAAATGGCTCCCTGAGTATAACGGTCTTGATTTATAGGTAAACTTTTTTTCCTCATTGCTATATTACTGAAAGCAAAGAAACATGACTCAAAGCAATAATAAGGTAAAATTTATCCATTTAATAAGAACATGGCAGGCTATATTTTTTTGTTGAAAAGAATTGCTAATTGAACACATTCTAAATTTCATGTATATATGGATGTATGGGCCTTGATTAAATGCTTTGATATTTGCAACATTCTAACCATGAGAAGATCTAGGATATCTTTATTGAAGGGTAAAAGTAGGGAAGTAGGAACAACAAGGAATGGGTTTGTTAAATTATTAATCAGCATAATTGTGTTTTCAAAGACTGCACGTTAAAGAAGTATGGAAATGACTTTTTCTTAGGTGTTCCTTGGGATTGATGGTTCTATAAGAAAGTACTATAAATTATTATTGTGATGCATACAAAATGACTAATACCAAAGAGAAGTCATGCAATTCTTACTATTTCAATGCTTTGCACTTAAAATTAATGGAATTCCTTCTTTTTGTTCTAAACCCATCCAGATTACTCTACAACACATGCTATCAAGAATGTCAGTGAACTAAGTAGTGGATATTTCTTATTCCAGACAATTAACATTTTGAAAAACAGTGTTTCAGGTTACCTAGACACTTTAATTTCTAGAGCAAAAGACGACGTATAAAATACTTACCATAAATACCCCTTGGGTCCAGAGTAATACCAGCATAACTTTCCTTTTTGACACCTTCTGGCTACAAAGGCAGAAAACACTCAGTCAAGGATATAATTACATTTAACTCCCTCAGTGAAACCTTAATTTGTTCACTGAATCAGCTGCCCCCTTCAAATGATGAAAAAATATAATTAAATTTATATGACCTGAATTCTTGGATCAACTTGAACACTTTCCAATTGAAAAATTCTTTTTTTAAAGACAAAATATGTTTACATATTTATATTTATAAGAATAAGATTTTCTGGCTCCTTGTATAATAACCAGACCAAATACTTAAATAGCAGTTATAATAAGCCAGGTAATTGATCGAAACACTTTGTATGTATTAGCTTGTTTAACCTAAAAAATACTTTATGAAGTAGAAACTATTATTACTCCCATTTGGTAGATGAAGAAAATGGCACAGAGAGAAATCAAGAAACTTATCCAATGTCACACTGCTAGCAAGTGGTGGAGCCAGGATTCAAACCCAGGCAGCCTCTCTCCTTAGTCTGTGCATAGAACCACCATGCAAGGATGCATAGGACATGCCTTGCACAAAATAAATCAGTATATGCCTATGGAAGTGATTTCATGGCTGAAAATAGAAATCAGAGAATGAAGACCTAAGAAGGCCCAGTTCTGTCATTAACTTGCCATGTGACTCTTAGCAAGAATCTCAATCTTACTAAGATAACCTGAAAACACTCAATAGACTATGTGGATAAATAGTACTTAATAAATAAAAATTTTCTTCCTCTTTTAGTCTGTTTACTTATTTGTAAATGGAACATTTTTTAGACTATAAATTCTAAACTATAAATGCACGGGCTGTGTCTGATCTATTGTTGGGTCTCCAGTACCTGGCACAATGTCTGGCACAGATTTCAAGACACGCCTTTTGCATGTGTTAGGGGGAAAACCTTGGAAGGCTATATACCAAATTGTCAAAGTTGGATGTCTTTGGGTGTAGGAGTTATCGGTGATTTTAATTTTCTTCTCTGTGGCTTTTCATTATTCCATATGTTCTATAATTAGCAAATACCATTGTTTTATTTAAATTTTTAAAACATAATGTCAGACTTAAAGAAAAGTTATAAGAATAGTACAAAAAAAATCTGAGATAACCTCTACCCAGTTTCCCCCAAATGTTAGCATTCTGTTACGTTCATATTTATGTGATTTTTCTGACCCACTTAATGATAAGCTGCTGACAACATTTTTTTCAGACTGAAAAATGTGTTTTTTATTATTCTTTTTCTTTCTCTTTTTAAATTTTTAAATTTTAATTCTATTGTAATTAATTTAATTTTTAAATTTTAATTCTATTGTAATAAATACACATTATTATATTAGTTTCAGGTGTACAATAGTGCACTTCCATACACTACTCAGTGCTCACCACGATAAGTATACTTTTAATCCCCTTCACCTAAGGGATTAATTGTGTTTAAAAAGTGTTTTTAAAAAGAATCAGAAAAAAAATGTATTTTTCTTACCACCACTCGTAATGTTTTTACTAAGATTTCTTTTCCAAGTGAAGTCTCCAGTGAAAAGTTGATGTTGTGGAGGCCGATTTCCAGAGGAAGCACTGTGAAGGTCACCAGATGACTGGAGGAACCTTCTACTTTCTGGGACAGACATTTGGAGGGACTGCGGCCCTGGTGGTTGATGGCTGGGCTTCCCGATGTACAGATTCCCTCCGCAGCAGACATTTTAACACAGAACTAAAATATTACCAGCGAACCATTATATTTAAACACTTTATGATAAGGAAAGTGTACCCTGACCTTGTTCGTCTGGATACAAACCCTCCTGAGATTTTTCAGCATTAACTAATCCCTTAGATTCTAAGGCAGAGGAGAAAGCTCATGCTAGATTTTCGAACATACACACACAAGTTGCTGTAGAGTTTAGCAGTGTGAAGGGATGTCTGACAAGTTCAGCCCTGGCTCTGAAATGTCTTTCCTTCCTTAGATCATTACCTGCTAAATCAGGTGTGAAGTTGCTCAGGTTCTTTGTTCACGTTGTCATGATATCATTTGTTACATGGTCTCTTTACATGCTTGTACCTTAGACAGAGGGAACCCCAGGCTCGGGCACTTTATGTGTCTTACTCCTCTTTGCACCTTTTAGCTCAGCCTTTGGTATTTAACAAACGATAATTTTAGGAAAGACTGAGAACTCCATCTCTTGGTGTTCAAAGCCCTGCCCAATATGTCCCCACCTTACATTTCCAATCTTGTCGCTTATTAATTCCCCACTTGTACCCCACTTTACAGCCAAACTTTGGCTCCAGAAAGATCTAGGTTCAAATCTTGGCTCTGCCTCTAACTCTATGACAATATCAGGTCACATTACTTCTTTAACTGCTCATTTCCTCTTCTTTGTAATGGGAATAATAATAACAGTACCTACCTACTTCTGGCTGAAACTGTGAGCATATTTCATCTTCACTCCCAAATCTAGTGAACTGACAGAATTAAGAACTATATCCCAAAGCATAAAATCGTAGGATACAGAATATATCAAGCAGGTAAGCAAGAAAGAGTGCCAACATTCAACGACTAATTTGGAGAATTTCTCAAGAATGGAACGTCCTTTTTCCCTCTTAATTATCTTTTTGGGAAACACAACAACCTGGGGGTGGGGGCAGGAGTTAAAGAAGCCTACTGGGTTGCCCAAGGCCAATGATTCATTCCCCCAGGATAGCAGGGTTAGGATGGGGAAGGAGAAGAGTGGTTTGACAGAATTCCACATAAATTCATTATAAAAATTCTTAGTAAGTTGGGAATAGAAAGGAATGTTTAAAACTGAATGTCTTCAGTTTTCAGACATATAATATCAATTAAATAAGCCTACAGCAGCAGTTCTGCTTTCAGTGATGGCCATGTAGATCCTGTTGGACAAACCATTCTGCAAACACAACTATAAGCTCTTGACTACACACACACACACACACACACACACACACACACACACACACACACACACTACCTAAAGGTACTAGAGAGTGGAAGAGAAGGCAGCAGCTGGAAGGAAAGGAATGACACTGGGTGAGATTTCTGTTGATTTCAGCTTTCACCTGAGGGAAGGCCCCAGTAGTGCCTTGATGAGTGCCTAACCCCCTGGCAGAAGCTGCCATCTTATAGGCTTGAAGAACCAGGGGACAGAATATGAAACAGCCACCAGAGCTGAAAAGTGAAGGCGTTCCAAGTTCAGCGTATAAATTTTGCTTAAACCTGGCCAACCCTTGAACAACACCCAGCATGATTTCCATGCATCCAGACCAAGGCTAATAGAACGGAACTGAGATCTCAGAGTTTGGCCTTGAACTCAGCCAAATTCCTGCTGAAAAACACAAACCAAAATAGAAGATCTCCAGAGGAACTTGATCAACTCCAAAGTCACTATAACATTTCATTAATAAGGTCCGAGGTCCAATCCAAAATTACTAGATAAAAAGAAATAGGAAAATATGACCTATACTCGAGGAAAGATAATTAAGAGGGACTAACTGAGATATCACAGATATTCTTGCTTCTTATTTTGAGATGATGAAAATGCACTGATAATTTAAAAATTAAACAAAGTATGGCAATGCAGTGAGATGTATGGCACTTAAAAGCCTGTTGAGTTACAATTGTGTCATTGCAGTTGGCAGCACCCTGAGCAGTAGCCAAAGCAATGAAAGCACCATGTTAGTGGTCTGCGTCACAACTACTCAACTTTGCCATAAATGATACCTATACAGATAAGTGTGGCAGTACACTTTATTTATGGACACTGAAATTTGAATTTCATATAATTTTCATGTGCCGTGAAAATTTCTTCTTTCTTTCAATCTTTAAAAAAAAATGTAAAAACCATTCTTTTTTTTTTTTTTTAAAGATTTTATTTATTTATTTCACAGAGGGAGAGAGATCACAAGTAGGCTGAGAGGCAGGCAGAGAGAGAGAGGGGGAAGCAGGCTCCCCGCTGAGCAGGGAGCCCGATGCGGGCCTCGATCCCAGGACCCTGAGATCATGACCTGAGCCGAAAGCAGAGGCCTTAACCCACTGAGCCACCCAGGCGCCCTGTAAAAACCATTCTTAAATTACAGGCCATAAGAGGCAGCAGGTCACTTTGGTCCCATAGGTAAGATCTGGCCACTAATCTAATGAATAAAGCAAAAGGACAAAGAGATGTAAAAGTTTCAGCCTTGTTGGTTTCCCTTACATTAATTTATTACTTGAGGACAATATGTATCAAAATCCTTATGTAATTTTAACTAAATCCATAAGCAATTACTTGACACTTAAGAGTCTTAGAGAATTCAAAAACATTTCAATTTCAATATATTTACATATTTTTGTTGCATCGAATTATGAGGGTGATCAATAGAAAACATTCAAGCATAAAATATATAACATTAGAGTGAAATGGGAATATGTGTTCACAGAGAAAAGGAATTGATATCTAATCTGCTGTTAATAACAGTTTATTTGGGTATTTTTAAATGGAATGTTATGGTATTTAGATTTTACTGTAATACATTTAAAGTTTGTTATAACCACTTCATTGAAAAATGTTAATATTTAAATATTTCCAAAGTTACAGGTATGGTGGAAAACTTTAGATGCTAATTAAAAATGTGTCAATGGGGTACATAGTTCCCCCCAATATTTAGAGAGTATGTAAGCAAAATTTTTGGAAACCACTGAAATACTCATCTCAAAGAATGAAATTAGAGCTTTTAAAAAATATATAGTTAGATTTTCATACCACGTTGAGTTTCCATATAAAGTTTTGTGATTATTATTTTCAAGAGAAATCAGTTACCCTATTGTATAATTCTCTTTAACTGTGTGCTGACAAAAAGAAGACAAGCTGTCCAACCATGGTTGGAGTTTTGATGCTTAACTGACTGGGCCACCCAGGTGCTCCTTGTATTGTTCTTTAAGTTGGAGTTATAAGAAAATTTGTCTTAAGTCTTCCTCCTTTCTTCATCCCTTTATTGAGTTAAATTTTTGTGTTTTTTTGTGTGTATGTGATAATTCCATTAATAGAATTCTTATAAAATCAGAGAATTCTTGCTTTTTTTCATTTCTTTGAACATACAATAAATACCTACTTACCCGTATATCAAACGTTCTATAGTTGTAAACAGTTCCTTTCAATTGGATCTGCTCCCCTCGTACAACAGAATATGGTATATTCATTTCTAGGAAGACGTCTTTGAACACCTGTGCCGTGAGAGTATCAGCAACACATATACCTTCAGTCCAAAGTGAAAGCAAAATAGAGGCATATTAGGGAATTCTATAATGCCTTATTAGTACTACTATGTCTCAGATTTGCTTTGCTTCATGGAAAAAGGAATATTATATCATGTTCTTCTCTGCACTGTCGTGTCCTTGAATTTTCTACTCATTGATCTGTATTTCAATAATTATTGGTATTAATAGAAAGCTTCATTTGTCTAACAAAGATTTAATTCTACCTAAGAGAATGTTTATCATGAATCTACCTAAAAGAATGTCTACCATGAGAATGTTTATCACCTTAGGTACCAAGTCTCTTTTTAGATATTCATTATTGACTCTATTTAATGGGTATAAAATTCTGATGGTGGGAACAAAGATTTTAAATAAAAAACAAACAAACAAAACCAACCCTGATGTTATTAATAAAGTATCTATACTAAATTGCCATAAAAGGGCATTCGCCCAGGAGAGAAGTCATAACTCTACTTGAGCTCCTAGTCACTGAGAAAAATGAAGGCAAGTGGGGACTTGACACCAGCATTGACAAAATTATGGCTAATAGACGAGCAGAAGAACAAATTAATATGGTCAAAAATATGTGCATATCCAAGTGTTTTTGTAATACATTAAAAAGGATATTTAACAAATGACACCACTTAAGTCCTGGGTGAACTATATAGATTATGAAAAAAAACACACCAAAAAACTACATTTTGTTAATCAAATCACTCCTTAACTGAGTGTATAACTTAAGTTTGCTTACCACTATCTGAAATACCAATGCCTTGAATTTCCCAGGTAGTTAGAGAATCAGGTAGCACCAATTGCAATTGGCTTCTGAAAATTAAAATGTTAATATTCAAATACAGAGATTAGACCAATTTACCAGCATTCACTAACAGAATTTTTGCTTCATACTACTTTAGAAGAAAAAAATCACAACAAAACAAAAATACATCAGGTATTAAGGAAAAATCAAGCAAGAAAAATATATTCGTTAACTCTCTTATGTGTTGAATGTTTTTCAATATTTCACTTGTATGATGAGAATTCAAATTCAGAAAGATACCTTTGAAATACCACAAATTCAAAACATACAAAAAATATTTATTGTGTGGTATGTTCTAAAATAGGGCAGCAAAGTCATGCGTCTTAACATTGCTCATAACAAAGTCAACATAACTAAAATTTTCTGATTAAGATTAGGCTTATCGATTTATTTATTTATTTCATTCAACAAACTGCTATTGTCCACCAACTTTGTGTCAGGCATAGCACTAACACTGAGTATACAGCACTTAGAAGATATAGTGCTGTCCTCAAGTAGTTGATAGTCTAGTAGAAGAAGCAGTTAAATAAATAAATTGCAATTCACTGCAATAGTTGTACCAGTGAAGCATTTAAAAAGTTCGGAGCAGTGTATATTGATTCAACACATTTATTTGAGTGTCTCCACCAGTTGGACTCGATGCCAGGTCCCGAATGTAAAATAGTAATCTGAATTTAGTCTTTGTCCTGGAAGTATCATTTTAATGTAGAAGATAAGCAGGTGAATAGGCCATTGTAATAACACATGTTACACGCAACAGGGTTAATTGGGAGGAGCAATTTATCGAGTCACTGGTAGGCTTGAGAGAGTGGTGGGAAGGCTTACCAGAGGAAGTGCTAGCCAGGGGGTAATGCCAGCTGAAATGGACAACACTGCAGAGGAAGGACTAGAGGGGACAAGAGTAGAGATGAGGAGACCCATTTTAAGACCGATGTCGGGCTTGGGCCTCAGAGCTTAAGCTGCGCCTGGAAGACAATGTTTTGAGTCCTCTGGGAAGGGTGATGCTCAGGGACTCAGCACTGTTCATCACTGTTTTCAGTGCCTGGGACAGAGTAGGCATTCCATAAAAATGTGTTCAATAACAGGAAAAGAACCTTTCTTCTAATTAATCAATATTTATTTTATAGTATAGCTATTTCAAGATGAAAATGGCTGCTTACTGTATTTGATCAGTATAGGCAAATTGTGCTCAGTAAAGGCTTACTGAAGTGGAATGAAATTAAATGAAATAGCACCCTTCCTCACCAAGAGTTAGTTAATCTTGCCCTGGAACTAGTTACTAGAGCAAACACACATTAAAAAAAAAAAAGTGAAGCGAATAAAATAAAATTTGACCAAATGGTAATAGTGTCTTAACTCTTAAAAAAACTATTGGGAAATGGGTAGTTTCCAGATATTTGGCCATAACACTTGCATTTTCCCACATTTTTCAGAGGAATGTCGAAGAAGTATAATACCTTCTGGAGACATGATGAACTTCCCATAACCAGCTTTCTGGAAAATAGCTCCTTATTTCTGGCTTGGTTACTGGTAACAGGGTCTTTATATCTGGGAGGGAAAAATATTTGTGATTATAGAAAAAACAACATGAATTTTAATTAGAGCCAAATTTTAAAGCATGGCCATTAATCTGTAACTCGGTAGTTTCTGAAAGGTCAATGAAATATTTTGTTTAGTGATTTCAAAATAGAACTTTAAAGGCCTTGCTACTGACAAAGCAAATAAAGCATCAAAGTATCTTTAATGATTTGTTTCTTAAATTGCTAAGTGCTTAGTGTTCCTGAGATTATAAAAGATACTGATCAATCCATAAAGTTATATACATTTTTATGATCACAAGAATTGTATTTATATTATAAAATAAGGGAGGTTTACCTAAGGGAAATTTATTTATATTTCCCTTAATAAAAATGGGCAGAACTTTTGCTTCTGTCCAAGATGCCTTATAGGGGTTACTCTTCTGCCTTAAAACACACACACACTAAAAACAAACAAACCAAAATCAAAACAAAACAAAATCCTTAAAAACCAATCACACTACATAGAACAATAGTTTTCAGATATTACAGCGTAAGTGACCCAGGGCTATGATTCCTGAGAGAATGAAGACAGGTTAGGTGGACCCTAGAATTGTCTAGGTTTACTGTCTGGAGGCAGTTTGCAGGCTGCAGAGCAGGGAGAGAAACCCATGCAGACCCTTGCAGAGTTGCAAGACCTGTGGGAGTTTTGGGAGGTCAAATTGTCTAGAACAAGGGGCAGAGCAGAGCACCAGAGAGGATGGAGGGAGTAGCAGAGACTTAGTTCTATGCAGTGAAAGCCAAACCAGATGAAAAATAGAACAAGGAAAAATAGATGTACTAGAATGTTTGTGAAAGTGCTCCAGGGAATAAGCAAAAAGCTGAAAACAACCTAAATATAATCTAATAATACAGTTTTGATAAATGGCCATAAAAATTTATGTTTACAGAAATAAACCCACTTAGATGGACGATATTTAAGATATGCTGTTAAGAGAAACAATCAGATTCTGAAACAGGAGCTGTCAATCTGCTTTTGTTCATTTTGTTTTGACTATACATAAATGAATGAAAGTCCTATTAATGTTCTGAAAACCTATTAATGAGAGGCCTGTAAATTCTGAAAACATATTTTATGGTTGAAACAGAAAAAGATTTCATCTTCTGTATGAGTACACCTAACCTTGTGCTAGGTTTAGCAATCTTTGGCTATCTTTGATCAGTATAGGCATAAACAAAATTTTTAATGGTTGTGCTATCATAGAACCATAGAATTCTAGAACTCAAAGGCATACTGGAGATCATGTAGCCCAAGCTTCTTGCTTGAAAAATGAGGAGGTTGAGGCTCAGAGAAGATATACAGTCATTCAAGTTTTTAGAATAAGCTGGCTTTAAACTCATCTTGGCTCTTGACTATGGGTCCATGAGCTCTGCACTATACTATATGTACCTCTTTCAATTGCCAAAAATTATAATTGATTTCCTTCTGATAGGCATTTACAAGTCATCTTTTCTAATTTCCACTGTAAATAAAGCATGAAAACTGCCCTTTTATAGCAGCACAGAATTATACAAGATGCCCCAAACGGGGCAGAATTCCGATAGAAAATGTGAAACTTACGCAGCCTTCCCAACGGGATGTCCTTGTGAGACTCTTTATCACGGAGCTGGCTGGCGATGATACAACATTCCTTGAAAGCCTTGACGCATCTGGGGCCTACCTTAATCCGGGCAGCGCGCTGCTCACAGGTCTCATCATAGTTAAGAAAGGCTCCGTCATAGCAACATTTCTTCAATATGGCATGTTTGTATTTAGCAACTGCAATGGTAATGATGCAAGTGTCCCTGATTATGCACAGAGTCATAACACCTCTGGTTCGGGAGGGACCTTGAAGGATGCTTGGTTTCTACTGCCACATGACCCCCTGCCCCACAAAAGCCACAGCTAGGGGAACGACCAGCTGCTCTGGGTTGGCTGCTCCCTAGAGGGGAGAATGTGGGGGGAATGTGGCCTCAGCTGGTAGATCATTCTCATTCAGATTAGATGGTTAAAGAGCTTCTTGCAACTAAGCTAAATACTAACTTTTGAAACAGGCACCTTGGGTTCAGCACCCTTTGAGCAAAATAAATTAACTGAGAAGCCTTCAAATATGGAAGATAGCTATCACCACTACACAAGTGTTTCCTTCTTGAAGTTACAGATCCTATTTTTAAAAGTTTTTCTTATGTGATGTGGTTTGTGGACCATCACTAATGGCATCATCCTTCATGAGAAGTGCTCAAAATACTCAGTGTCTTCCTTTTCATATCATTAGAACTTAGAACAAAGGTTAAAATTAAAATAACTCACATACGGATGGGGAAGGAATTATTATTACTCAAAACATGATTATTAGTTGAACTCAGGTGACTGACGTCCAGTTCAATGTTCCTCCTATTTTAACATTGCCAGTGATCATATTTCTATTTAAATAGTTGTTTAAAAATAATTTTTATTAGACTGATTTCCCAAAGAATAATCCAAAATATGACTCGCTGTTAAATACACAGACTGAAAGAAATAGGTTTCCAGCTACATTCCAAAGTTAATCAAATCATGGATTTTGTCAGAATAAAATGGAAGAATATAATTTTAGTTGCTGAATGAAGTCTGTAGAGAGGAAATGTTTGTAACAAATAAGTTAATATTTTAGATTTTAGAGACAGAAATAATACTTATTTTCTTCAGATTGAGGTTATAGGAAATGAAGTATTAGATTATTTGGATTAATCTTTCTGAAAGAGGTGAGCTAGACATCTGTACATATCTTTATTTTCACCCATTCTATTTGGATTAGGGAAAATTATGTAATGATTAGTTCTCTCTAGCTTTTGAATAATAGGATCATAACCTTTTCACAATCACATGAAATTTTAGAGTACCTTCCTCTCCTATTTTCTTTTGCAGCATTCGTTTTGGCCTGAGAATTTCTTTACAAGGCTCATCTGTTAAAAAAACAAACAAACAAAATAAAACAAAGAAGGGAAAATCGGAGATAAATTCTCAAGAAAGAAAATTCCATAAAGTTATTCAAGCATTTAAAACATTCACAAGTCATTCATTTTATGCAACAAATCCTGAGAGCCTGTTTTCAACTAGGTATGGCACACCACACGTATCTTAATATGAACTGTTTTATCTTAGAGGAGTTCACGATCTAGTGTCATCTATACAGTTTGACTTGTTTGATTTGAGTTTGGTTTTAAATCCTTCAATGTTTTTGATCCACTGATTACAGAGAAATATCTAAGCATTTAAAGTAAGCAAAGTTTTTGTTGGGTATGCTATTTTTATTATTTGTTCTTTGTGCTATGTTATTATGAATAATAGGTCAAATATAATTATGAACAGTTTTAAAACCGCAGAAAGACTATGATTAAGATGTGGTCCTTGTCCTTAAAGAGCTCACAGTGCAGTAGCTAGACAAGATACATAACTACACGCGAGAATGTGCCATGATGCATGGCGCACGGCTGCCGTGTTGCTTATAAACAGAGCGGGTCCCTACATCTCCCTATGAAAGGAGAAGGGAGTGATCAATTCTGTATGGGGAAGAGGTCTGATAGAGGAGGTGATTTTTGCACCAGCTTCTTCAGGCTAGTATAAGGGAAAGCAGTCCAGATGGGGAAAGGCCTAAAGGTGTACAATAGTATAGTGCCACCCAAAAGGCCACCAAGCATAGTACCACTATACTTGGTTCTGGACAGCTTAAACATAAGGTAAGGTAGAGCAAGATGAAAGATAGTTGGAGAGACCTGGGGAGAAGATCATGGAAGATTCTGAGGACTACACTGAAAACTGTACTTTATCTTGATGGTCAGTAAAACATTTTGCACTAGGGAGTTATGTAGTCATGTCTTTCTAAGATCAGCGTAGAGAATATTGTGGAGGAGAATTATGAAAAGGATGTTCAGGAGGAAAATGATCAATGTAAATTTCAGTAACCAATTTGAAGAATAAACAAAAAATGCTGAACATGTTACCATTTTCTTGGGTGTCATCTGCATTTGCATTGGTGAGGAAGGTAAGTCCAGCCAAATAGAATACTTCTGCATTGTTGCGGCCACCACCTGCCCCACAGCCCAGGTCACTCATCTCTAAGGCTTGAAACACCTGTCCAAAGGTAGTGAGCTAATTTAATAATTCTTGGGAATTAAATAAAGGTAACATGTTGAGTCTAGTTAGATGTATAAATCATTCCTCTGAAGAACTGAAAGTACAAGTTGTCACATGGTTATAACAAATCAGATCACTCATTTGTCAAACAGTCAAAGACCAAATTTCCTAACTTCATTACTCTAGTTTGACCTTTTATATTTATCAACACATACCTATTGAAAATTAAAACAAGAACTAAGGTTTAAGTTTTGGTGAGAAGTTTCGCAGGAACCAACCCATGCTGTTTTGTGCATAGAATGCATATGTGATCAATATAATATATAAATAATAAATAAGTAAATAAATACATAAATACACGAATTAGTGAATTACCAGACAAATTAGTTTTTAAGTTGCTAAAGAAAAAAAAGGAGCACAACTTCTTATGTTTTGGGGAGGAAGACTCTAGGTTCTGAGTGTGTGAGAAGTTGTTTGGAGAAGCTTATTCCAGTTTTAATTTTTATCCCATTTTTTTTCTTTTCTGAATGTTTTTAACTGTATAGTTTTTTCTTCCTTGTTCAAAGAAATTCAAGCCTAGATAATAGTAGCAGGGCCTAGGGGAGATAAATGAGAATTTAGGGGAACTGAATAATTTCTGCATTCTTTTGTGGCAGATTTTAAAGAGAGTGAAAAAAAATAGGCTGCCTATCTAGGCTTCTCTTGAGCTACAACTATAAAGCTCCCAGCTCTTCTATATCAAAACCCTCCCAATCGATGGCACTTTTGTCCCATGAATATAATTGCCATCATGGTCATATGTTTTTAAAGTGCTTAACTCCATAATTGGAAAAACAAAAAAGGATAAATCTATGCTTTGGGGACTAACATGGAGATGGCTTACCTTCCTAAGAAACATTGTTTTGAGTATATTATAGAAAAGCAGGCCTAGTCTTCCCCTAATTTCTCCCCACAACCTACCCTAAGGCCACACTTTGTGATGCATTGCACAGTCACCCCATACACCAGCAACCAAGGCCAAACACTACTTAACTCTTTCCAGAGGCTTCTTGGCTCTCCTTTGGACTCCATATATAGCACGGTCCACTGCTGAGAGAGCCACCCAGGAATTTGACTCAGTTGTCATGTCAAGAGATACACGTTGACCTGGAGAATATGAAACTGCTATTGGAGACAGACGAACCTAAAAGATCGTTTGAAAAAGGAAAGGTCATTTGTGTGAGACAAACCTTCACAAGTAATTGCATTTACAGTCTCCTTTACTCAGAAGAAAATTTGATAGAGACTCATAATTTGTGACTCACCTGGAGTTGGTTGCCACACTTTTCTTCAATGTTCAACCAGACTGAGTCAGACACTAACTCTGCTGTCTGCTCTCCTGTGACAATGTAATAGACCAGGAGACGGGCTGAAGGAACCATGTCTTGTGTCACTGGAATGTTTACGTTTTGGTAAGATGAATCTGGGAGTTTCTCCCTTGTGCCAAAGTGAACAATTTTGCCCTTGGACAAAATCTAAAAATAAGACAGCAGTAGTAACCATTAAAAACAAAATCTTGGATTCAGGATGGAGCTTGGAGCTGGAGTAGAAATTATATTAAAGGAAAAGAAAGTTAACAAGCATGGGCCCATTATGTGTCAGGACTTTTTACGTTTACTTAATTCCTTTCTTTCTCACAAGAACCAGGACGGGAATATTACCCCATTGCGCAGATAGATAAAGGGGCTGAGCTCAGGAATTAACTAAATGTCATGCTGATTTTAGCTCAAAATCACATAACTAAGAAATCACAGAGCTAAGATTTGACCTCGAATCTGCTTAAAGTCATCACACTGTCACTAAAATCTCTTTCATTTTATTAATTAAAAAAAAATAGATGAGTAAGTGAAGTGCATCTTATTTGGGAATTAAGTTTTAAAGCCAGAGATTAGGTTCTAAATTAGAGACGTATGGTTAAAAAAAGGGAGGGGGATTTACAAATCACATGGAACCAAAATGTCCTCAAAGATTCCTTAAATTGTCCTTGGAGAGCAGGACTGCATACATGATTTTGGTATATAGTCCCTACACACATCCCGTAATTCTTCATCGGTCACTATGATCTGTGCTCCTCATTTATTTTTTAATTTCTTTCTCAAAAATGTTGAAAAAGCCATCAGCACCTGTTTGACCTGGCCGTCAAAATAACAAATCCGATTTCTTTGACAATTGTTAGGAAGCCCTTAAATCTTTTCCCCACCTTCTGTTCTAGGTTCTACCCATAGACTTGATTGGCCACCTTTGTTTAATATAAGCAATGTAATAGGGATGCTGCTAAACTATAGGATTGGAGTAGGTATCATATGACTCAACCCTTAAAAGCAGGATTTGGGCCCCCTTTTATGCCAATGAAATGCACATATTTGAAATAGGTCTAGGCATGAATCTTTGGCCATGAAATAGGGCAGAAGTAATGTGAGAAGTTAATCAGGCTCTGTCTCTGGAGTCATCAGTCTCTCTTCAGTGAAAGGCATATCAGACAAGGAGTCAGAGGTTCCCAGTTCAAAGTGAAATCTTCTTCTTCCAAGCTGAGTGACCACAGTAAGCCTCTTAACCTCTCCGTTCCTCAGTTTCGTCATCTAGGAAATGGTCATGAAAATCATGGCCCATCTCAGAGGTTTTTGAAAAATTGATTATCAAATTCGATTATGTCCTTGAAAGTGCTTTGTAAAACCAAACATAAGGGATCATTTTCATGTTCCTCTGTTAACAAAGAGAGATGTTCAGGTAGGGAAATAGACAGATGTAAATCTATCATTATTGTACTTACCAAGTAATTATAGTGAGTTATTTTGTCAATATATGGACTTCTGGGGGTAACGATAATATTCAGATATCCTCCCACAAGCAAAGGTTTATAGTTTTCAATCCAATCAATATAAAGGTAACTTTGGCTGAGAGATGAATATGATATTGCTTGGTAATCTTTGCTGGCCTGGTTTTCTTCTGGAATATCTGGGTCATCAGTCCTGACCTGAAAAGGAAAATTTCAAAAAAGACATGTGGACTGTGATGAAATATTTTCTATGAAAAATACCTTCTACATTTCTTTTTTTGCCTTAAAAATTTCGAAATTTCACAACACCAAATACTAAAGGAAAAGACTCCGTTACTCCACTGTTTGTACAGCTGTGGTATCAAGGAACTTTACCAGACTAAGGACAATAATTGGAATAATGTGGGATCTTGAGCTATGGTGGGAAGGTCTGGTGAAGTGAAGAGGGAAAGATGCTCCTGGAACAAATATTAGCACCCTTCCTGAAATGTCATGGCAACCTGGGGGCTCCTCTTCTTATGGGTTAGCAGGGTAAGAGAAGGGTAGCTGTGAGAAGGTCTTGAGGTCTGGGGATAAGAGTTGTAAATGAACATCACACAGACTCTCTGGTCCAGTTTTAATGCGAAGTGGTGGCACAGAGGTGTACTTATAAATACAGAATGGGGCAGAAATGATATCATGGCAGCAGTATCCACTTTTGACAGCAAAAGGGCTATTAGCTCATGCTCTGGAGTGAAATAGGCATTTGTTTGCCTCCTGGGGCTACCATTTATTAACTCTGGATAAGTTATTTAATCACAGGAGAGGTTAGAAGACCCCCACCCCGCCTTTCCTCAGCTGCAAAATGGCAAAGAGAATATTCTCTAACTCATGGAGTTAACTGGGTAGTAAATGTGTTCTACACAAAGCTCCTATATTTCATGTAAGTGCTCAGTAGATCACAGTGAATATGTGCATGCTGCAGTCATTGATATGCATCATTAACTTATTCATTTTTTATTTGGGATTGGGAACTTAAGCAGTATTTGCTGGGAGAGAAGCCTATTAACTGAGCTCGAAGGTAGAGTGGTTTATGCAGCTAGGAGAAAGGGAGGCTTCCATGTTTGACCCTTTTGTGTCCCTGAAAAAAGATAAAAAGTGGGGGGGAAGGGGAGAATATTTCTACCACTGGCTTCCACTGCTATACCTATTCTGAAGCTTCTAGATTCTAATAGAGTCTTACTAACATAAGAGAAAATAAGTAATTCCCAAATAAAAAATGATAGATTTCTCTTCCTCAAGGACCACTCATGGATTAGCATATTGCCTCTGGTTCTTATGGGTTTTATCCCCCCCATTTGGATGCAAAACTGTGGATCTGTTCTCTGGACTCATTTAAAATCTGCCGCATCTGTTCTGCACACTAGCCAAAACACACAGTCAAAAGCACACACTGTCCTAGAAAATTCAACAGGAGAATTCAGCTCACGTTAAAATCCAGCATCGTTGCTCCAGATGGAAGATTAAGCACAAATGAAGCTACTCCATCACTGGAACGTGTTACACTTTTCTTTGACTCCAAGTCAGACGTCTCTTGGTTTACATCAACCGTGTGTGCACTCAGGGTCACTGGGACCCCTCCTACCAATTGGTCCAGCGAATCCTTAACCTGCACCTGTTTGTCAGAATAGTCCAAATCCATTTCAGCAGCTTGTCACTACTTTTTTTAAAAAGAAGAACAAATCTGAAATGATTTTTCTCCCTCCCCACAAAAGTATAAATTATTCATGGTTACTTCAGTAAAGAGAAGCATGTTCTTAGATTGTAGGAAGGTTTGATTCTATTTAGTTATGTCATTTTCAGATGGATTCCCTGTATATCAAGCAGACTCAGGACATACATATCATTCTACTAAGTCCATTAAGTAGATGTGATAAGGTCTTCTGCTACCTAACTTCTGTGATTCTTCAGTGCGCTTAGAACTGGATAAAGGAGAAAACGATACGATCACACCTGGGAATAATTTTCTTAGACACGACAAGCAATAGATTCATCTTTTTCCCCTCCTAACCTCTACTTCCTGCTTCCATGCATGTGGCCACACACAATTTCAACAAAGATATACTTTATGTTATTTTATTTTTATATGTGATAGAAAATATATAAAAGACATTTTAAAATAATATAGATATATTCGATATAACAGCATTATGTTTATGGCATTTATTATATATTATTATATATTATCAATAATATACCATAAATCATATGTATCCTATAATAATAAATATTATAGTATACTTATATTTATGAAAGAAGCTACAAGCCTGTTCAAAGCTTGTCTTAGCTTGGCAAATCTTTTCCTCTTAAAAGCCAGTGACCACTTAAGCCACTCTCTTAAGACAGTGAGTATTAAGTACATTTTAATTATATCAAAGTTGATTTTTAAAAGCAACACATTTTTAAAGAATAAAAAATATAACACTCTATTCTAGCTTTCTAAGTTAAAGACAGGGAACAAAAATTTCCATGTTAAAAATATAACATGTATTACATACAACGAAATATATAATACTAAATAAAATAGAATTAGAAAGTCAAATGAACGTATTTACACTATACTGTCAGCGTTTTAAAAAAGGAAAAGGGGAGGGAGGAAAGAAAATATTAAAAGAAAATGAGGAAGAAGAAGAAGAAGAAGAAAAAAAAAAGAGAATAGAGAAAACAGAGGCAAGGACCCAAAGAGACGAAATGGAAAGAATGGAGAATGGTAGAGATAGAGGACATGAGACAGAGTTACTGGCAAGGATCAGAGGGGCAGACTGGAAAGCACAGAAATGCAAACAGAGACGACACAGGAAGTTAATAATGGTGAGAGAAAGGGGTTTTATTTTCAAGGAATGATATTCTTGTTTTAAGGCTTCTGAAGAACATGTCACCAAATAATTTCAAATGTTAGCATTTTTTAAAACTACAGGCTTATGGTGATTTACATATAATTTAATGCAATACTTTTCAAGGGTATGCCTAAAGGTTGCTCTAAGTGTTGAAATCACTCCTGAGGCTGAAGCTGGCCTGCAGTTTCCTACCCCCCTCCACATCTATAGGAGGGGCAGGTTTAACAGGTGAGTTTTCTCTGTGATTCCCTTCTCCAGCATCCCTCCCCTGTTTGCCACCCTCATGCTTTCTGTAAACAGGAAAAGACAACCATATTTAGCAATATTCTCTCTTTCATCTACCTTGACAGAATATGGAATCCCAGGCTTCAAGAAAAGAGGAGTAGCAACCAAATTCAGTTTGTAGGGAGAGAGGACATATCTGATGCCAGGAATTTCCGCCTCTTCAGAAAATCCACCTAAAGAAATGACAAGCATCACATTGAGGACTATACAGCTCGGTATGGGGATCTAGTTTACCTCTCTATGTCTCCACAGACTTATTCATTCACTGGCTCCATTCCTGCATTCATTCATCAGGAGTAATTGGGACATGGGTCTTGGTTCAAAGGGACAGTGCAGAGAGAAGTTTAGACATGAGGAATTTCCAAAGCCTTACTTCCAAGGCTTGTGTGTAGAGTTGCCCCTTGTGGAAGGAGACCACAGATTTGGATGGAGGATTGTGAGGAAGGGACACCCCTTTTTGTCAGTGGCCTGAGTTTCAGTTGAATATGTACAAGGGATTATGGAGAGAAGGAAAGGACTAGACACTAAGCTTTACAGGGTTTCACCTGAAGAGCACAGGATAGGGAGAGAAATGAAGAAGACAGAAAAAGAGTTCTTGAGGTAAAGGGAGCCCTGAGAGTCCACTAGCAGGAGCCCAGTAACATACAAAGCTCCAGTATCCCCAAACTCCTTTCCAGTGTTCATCCCTAACACCTAATTATATACCTAACATCCCTAAATATATGCTATACTTCAGCCAACTGGATAATCAACTGGATAATCTCAAAGATCAAGGTTTCCCTTCTACCCCTGGTACATCCCCTCTATGGAGCGTGTCCCATTTCACCCCCATCTATCATCCCTGCCCCCAAACCCTACTTATCCTCCAAGACTGATCATCTTCAGGATACTGTATGTGGTTGCTCAACAGTTACCTACGAGCTCACCTTCCTCTGGAGATCAGTAGCACTAAGTACTTTGCTTATTAGAGCACAAATAGAATTCTTGCTTATAGCAAAATTCTTTGTTTACCTGCCTTACAGCTGATGCTAGTTTGTAAGCCACTTGAGGGCCAAGATTATACATCATCCCTATTTGCAAGCCTGTATGTTTAGCAATACTCTTCGAATATCTCTCATAAATATTGTTTAAATGGAATTTATTTGAAACAAATTGAGAAAAAGTAAAAATAAAAAAGAAACATTAAACTAATGTCAAAAATAATACCCTGGGCAAGCAGTATCATTCTCTAACATGTATTGATCTCTGATATATACAAGGTACTCAAAAACTGAATAATTATCAGAATACCTCATTCTATGACCCTTGAAGGAAAAATTTAAAGAGGAGGAAGGGGCATTAAGGACCATCTTGTCTAAATCTCATTATATTAAAAAAAAAAAGGACTAGAGTGGTTAAACTGTTTGTTCAAGTTAGTTTAAAGGTTCAATATAAACCTGAATATATAAGGAATATTAGTAATCAAGATACCAGAAGTAAGACAAATTGACCTAAGTTGGAGTAATAATTAGTGACTATGAAAAACCACTGGAGTGGGGTTGAGAGAATTAGGTAATATTTTAAAGATGCTAAGAAAGTAGTAGTTAGGAAGAAGAAAAGAAGGAGGAGGAGGAAGAGGAAGAGAAGGAGGAGGAGGAGGAGAGGGATGAGGAGGAGGGGGAGGAAGAGGAGTATTAGGAAGAAGAGGAGGGGGAAGAAGAAGGGTAAGAGGAAGGAGGAGGAGGGTGGATAGGAAGAAGAAAGAAAAGGAGGTGGGGGGAGTGGGGGCTAATATTTAGTATGGTTCTCACTGCGTGACATGTACTGTTTTTTTTTTTTTTTTAAAGATTTTATTTATTTATTTCACAGAGGGAGAGAGATCACAAGGAGGCAGAGAGGCAGGCAGAGAGAGAGGGGGGGGGGAAGCAGGCTCCCCGCCGAGCAGGGAGCCCGATATGGGCCTCGATCCCAGGACCCTGAGATCATGACCTGAGCCGAAAGCAGAGGCATTAACCCACTGAGCCACCCAGGCGCCCGACATGTACTGTTTTAAGTATTTTGTATATATTGACTCTCTAATCCTCACCACAGCCCCATGAGGTATATGCTATTATTATACCCATTTTAGAAACATTAGCTCTAATTTTACATAGAATTCCTGAACATTACAGCTGGAAGGGGCTTTAGGAGGCATTTAGTTGGACTCCATTGTTGTACAAATAAGGAGACTAAGTGATAATGCAAATGATAGATCTTTCATTTGCATAGTTTGATAAAAATCAAACATTTTTACATGTATGATCTCATTTAGATTTTTATTCTTACCAGGTAAGAACACTGGGGTGCTAGATATTCAAGCCAGATATCAGGATATCAATATCAACTGGGCAGATGCTATCCTATTTTTGCACTTGGGGTGATAGAGACCCAGTGACTAGAGTGTGGGAGAGCTCTACTCTAATCTCAGCTTTTAATGATATGAAAAGTAAAATTTAACTAAGAAAGAAAATAAAATACAAAAGAATCGCAGAAGTTATTTATACTTTTAATATGCTGTCTAAATATGATTCAAGAGAAAGTTAAAAAAAAAAACCAAAAAAAAACCTTACCTGAAGACTCTATGACTGTTACACCAATGTAAAGGTACTTGTTGTTTAAATCTTCCAGACTGTCATAGGACAGTTCTTTAATCGCCGTTTCAGAGTTAAATGTGATTTGAGCAATTCCATTTATCAACTTTTTAAAAGTGGAAAATGAAAGAGGTATTTCAGAAAAGAACTTCACAGAGAAAAATTAACAAAATCTGACTTTACTAGTTGTCTAAATAGAAAGCAACTATTAGACGAATGATCTATTGTCACCAGTAGAGTGAGTGATTAAGTCTACAAATAAGCCCAGAATGTTATTTTCTAACTTATGGGTATAGATGTATAGGAAGAGTCGTAAACATTACGTGGTTCAACAGGTCTTTTTCTGCACTAGCTGACAAAGATTCCTTTTCCCGATCTTTGAGTCATCTTCCATCGTCTGGGCCTACTTTCCAGCTTACTTTTGTTCCTGAGAGTTTGTTGGGTTTTATGATATTTAATTAGCACTTCACTCCTCACATACTGAAACACTAATTTAAAAACACACAATGGATAGACGGAGATGGAGTTAAGTCATATTATATTATTTAATTATTAACCACAACAATCAAATAGATTTTGCCTTATTTTTTCTTCTAAAATTGAATAGCTTGAGGCCAGGGATTTTTGTCTTATTTACCTTCAAATCTCAGTGTCTAGCATAGAATCTCACATTAAAAAGAGGTATCTGCTTTATATCTTGAATAAATAAAACTCTTTGGAAAAGCATATGCTAAATAACTGATGATACAAACCACACGAATATGCAAGAGAGAGCAGAATGACAGGAGTCCTTATCATCTGAGGTATAATGTCAAGAACACTGAACAAGGAAAAGGGGATCAGGCTCTAATCTGAACTCCAGCAACCACTAGCCCTTCACAGTAGACAAATAACTTCCCAGTGAATTCATTCGCTCACAAATATTTAGAGAGCACTTACTTTTTGCCAGGACTCAGGTTGGCTCTGGCCATATAATGGGAACAATTAAGATCCACAGAGAGTTTGGTGTAGAGAATAAGTAAGTAAACCATTGCAATAGACAAGGGTTTCTCAATGTCAGCACTATTGACATTTTGGACAGGGGAAGTTTTGTTGCTGGGAGCTGCTCCGTGCATTGCAGGAGTTTGGCAGCATCCTGGCCTCTATTTACTAAATGCTAGTGGCATCCTCCTTCCCTGTTGTAACAACCACAAATGTTCCTGGACATTGTTAAATGTCCCCTTGGGGATAAACAATGTCTCTGGTTGAGAACCACGGTAATAAAGTATGAAACATACTCCACTAAGGGAGGCTCAGGGCCTAAGGGAATACCTGGCAGAGGCCGCTAACCTAGTTTACAGGAGTCAGGGAGACTTCCCAGAGAAAGGGAGCTAACACTGAGACTTTAAGAAGGAATTAGCCAGGGAACAATGAAGCAGAAGGGACAAAGGGAAAGAGCATTCCCAAGTAGGAGAGCATTGCAAGCACCTGGAGGCAAGAGAGACTAAGGTAAGTTCCAGGAACTGGAGTGACCAGCAGCAGGGAGAGGAAACAGGATGCTAGATAGGTTGGCGAGGGAGACTGATGTCATGGACAGTGGACTTTATCCTGAGGGCCAGGAGAAGCCAAGGGAGCATGCTTAGCTTTGATTTCCACACCTATGTAAAATGAGGAGTTGGATTAGATGATTTGGAAGTGATTTTCCTCCAGCCTTCCTGATATGTCTTTAAGTAGAAGTGAACCTGTCTTAACATCTTACCATTTTGTTTTGCAATGCTTTTTGCATCATTTCTTTTTGATCATCTTTTAAGCTGTCTCTTATTCCAAAAGTGATATAAACTTCAGCTTCGGTGACAACTTTATTATAAAAATATCTGCCAAACAATAATACCATAAAATTGTTTTGCTAACATGGTTAAAACAATAAAATTCAGATCCAAGGTAACAATTTGAAATTATATAAAGCATTTGATACACTTTCAAGTGTCTTCCATCCACTATTGCATTTTATCCCCTTAAAGCTATAAAAATAAAACCAAAGTGCAGATTTTTATTACTCTTTGCTAGATGAAAAAAAAAATGGATCTTGGGGAGATCAAAAGACCTCAGATCCAGGACCAGGATACACTGCTTCCTTAATGAGTTTGATGTCAGTGGGGCTCAGTCCCCTATTTTCTTTTACATCTTTAAAAGCAACATGCCCAATCTCACTGTAATATAAGTTCCTTTTTAAACATTCTAACTGCATATTTCCTTTTTAGTTTGGAATTAAAGTGAGACTAAAGGTAATTTGCTGCATAACAGATAACACTATAGCAAGATTAGCTCTTGCTAATCTTGGTCTGAACAAATAAAGTAAGTGTCTCCCTTCAAAGAAGTCTGTTTCTAGAATTCTCTGTCAAATGAGCCTTTATATTGGTTTAGACTAAGTAACACTCTATCTTAGGAATAAATGGTAGTAAGAAAGGCAGTATAGGGTAGTACTTAGGGCTTGAATTCTGAAACCAGACAGGCCACATAACTTACTAGCTATGTGATCTTGGGCAAATAACTTAATATTTATGTACCTCTGTTTTTGTATTTGTCATATGGAGACAGAAATAGTATCTGCCTCACAGAGATTTCATAAAGATTAAGTGAGTTCATATATAGAGAGTACTTAGAAAAATGCCCAACACATACAGTTATATAAATTGGTTATTGTTACTAATAACTACATTATATTGTCACTTTTATTTTTATTTTTTAAAAGATTTTATTTATTTATTTGAGAGAGAGAGAGCATGAGAGAGAAAGCATGAGAAGGGGGAGGGTCAGAAGGAGAAGGAGACTCCCTACTGAGCAGGGAGCCCAATGCAGGACTAGATCGTGGGACTCCAAGATCATGACCTAAGCCAAAGGCAGTCGCTTAACTTACTGATACACCCAGGTGCCCTATATTGTCATTTTTAAATGACCTGAGTTTTCGTAGCAGATTGTTTGCAAAATTAACTGTAGTTCTCCACTGTCTCATAAATCCACCACTTTTGTAGCTCCTTGCAGATGAAATGTATGAAGGGAATCTATTTCCTTTGAGCTGGTCTTATAACTAGATTTGGACAAAAGAATATGATAGAAGTGATGTTGAGGCAGTCCTAAGCTTAAGCCTCAAGAGGACTTTCATGCTTCCATATTCTTTCCATGGGCATTACTGCTACGACAGGCTAATCTGCTGGATGATGAGAGATACACAAAGTCCAACCATCTTGTCACTTTAGTCAACTGCCAGACATGTAAGTAAGACCTCCCTAGACCAGCCAGGCCCCAGGTGACCTGCCAACTGATTGCAGGCACACAGGTGAGCCCAGCTGACATTCAGCCTGGTCCAGATCAGCAGCGGAACTGCCCAGCTGCCTCTTAAATGGTGGTTGTTTTAAAGCATTTGGTGTTGAAGTAGTCATGTAGCTTTATTAAGCCATTAAAAAATGACAAAAAGTAAAGGCTTCATATCTCAGTTCCGATATCGTAAGTCATGCTGGTTCCTAAACATACACATTGAACTTAAAACTTTAGGATTTTTTTGCTGTTGAGTAACCAAAAGGGCTAAAATCAGAATCAGTGAAAGTTGGAATGAGTAAATAAACTATAGGCCTGATGTCTCCTCAATCAATCAATCCAAAGTAATAGAAAACACTGCCAATAAATCACAGATCATAGCAATGTATGTGTGTATTAGGTCAACACATTGTACACTTTAAACTTGCACAATGTTACGTGTCAATGATACCTCAGTAAAGTGGGGGGGGGATCACACTTCTCACTGGAGCAACCATCACCAACCAGACTTGGCACTCAATTTAGCTGGATAAGCTGAAAAAAAAATAAACTTTCTTACCTTGCTTTTATAGTAATTTCAAAATCATTGAAGTCCTTATAGCTAATGAAATTCTTTTCTGGTTCTATTGAGACAGAAAAATGTGGCATCACTGAAATAAAAACAAAGAGGCAATTTTACCATTTAAGTTAGAGTAGCCTTCTTTCTGGTATAGTTGGACAAGCTGTAACATCAACAAAACATCCACCTTGTCATCATCAAGGTCATCGTCATCATTGTCAATGATATCTGTGGGGTAACTCTCACTCTACCAATCAGAGGTCTCTCCAGCTTTATGTACCAGAAGCACTTTGCTTCTACTTTGATTACAACATTTTATAGTCAATTAATTATTTCCTTCACTAAAGTATGGGCTCCTTGAAAGACTATACTCTATGTATCTTTGTATCTCTCCCCCTCCCACCCTTTTCATGAGACTTAAATATAGTACACACTCAATGAGGGTTTATTAAATTGAAAATAGAAAATGAGAACTCTTGCTTATTTAACAGTTCCCTTTTATGTCTCATAAATAAAAACCCCTCTGGTCTCCAAATTCCCACATAAAGCTCTGACTTTAGTCAAGAAGAGAAAGCTTGGAGTGCCTGGGGGGCATATGGTTAAGTGTCTGTCTTCAGCTCAGGTTGTGATCCTGGGGTCCTGGGATCGAGTCCCATGTAAGGCTCCCAGCTCAGCAGGGAGTCTGCTTCTCCCTCTGCCTCTCTCCCCTGCTCATGCTCTCTCTCTCTAGTGAATAAATAAAATCTTTTAAAAGAGAGAGAGAGGAGGCTTACAATTAGCTAACAATTTCCCCTGTCAAAATGGCACTGCCTTCTCTTTAGACTAACTAAGGCCATGTACCAGGGCTTATGGATTCTAATTCTATTAGCCAGCACAGCCATTAACAGAAAATTGGGTAACTGAGTGGCCCTGATATTGTGGACAAAGATCGACGTGTTAGTTTAAGTGAGATAGTTGACTTCAGATATGGCTCATATTTTCTAGATAGAGAAGTCTAAAAGAGGAATGCACTTTGTTGCTCTAGGCTGCATCCCTATGTTACCAAAGACGAAGGCAGCTGTGCTCTCTATCTGGTATGAGGTGGAGGAAAACATTCCATCCTTTCATCTAGAACCTACTTACTATACAGCAGGCACACACTTATTAATGAGTCCATCACTGTGAACAGAAAGACACAAACCCTGTCCTTACTGAGCTCACCGTCAAGCAGTGAAGACGGTAATAAACAATTAATTACACAGATAAACACCTACCCCACAGTTATGAAAACCAATATATAAGTACAGGGAATCCTTCCCAGGAAAGAGAAGTTAGGAAAAGATTTGCTGAATAAATGGCTTTTCAGCTGAGACTTGAAAGATGAGTAGGAGTTGGCTTGGTAATCAGGGAGGGGAAAAGTATTCTGGGCAGATGGAACATCATATCCAAAGCCACCACTGCTGGAGGGAAGTAAGGGGATGAATGGTATAACATGACGCTCGAGAGGAGTAAGGTGGGGGTGAGCTCAAAATAAGGATCTTTATTTTCATTAGCAAAGGAATGAGGAGCTACTGGAGACTTTTCAAAAGTGAAATAACATGGTAAGATTTGCATTTCAAGATTTTGGCCAATACCAAATGAGAATAGCTTGGAAGAAGAGATAGCAAGTAGGAGGCTTTTGGAGTAGTCCAGGAGGGAATCCGGTGATGAATTGATGACCGTGGCCTCAGATAGTAAAGATGGATGAATTCTAGATATACACGGGAAGCAGTAAAAATACTCGGCAGTAGGAAGGTCAGTTAAGATTATAAGTTATTGGGCGCCTGGGTGGCTCAGTGGGTTAAAGCCTCTGCTTTCGGCTCAGGTCATGATCTCAGGGTCCTGGGATCGAGGCCCGCATCGGGCTCTCTGCTCAGCAGGGAGCCTGCTTCCCCCTCTCTCTGCCTGCCTCTCTGCCTCCTTGTGATCTCTCTCCCTCTGTGAAATAAATAAAATAAAATCTTTAAAAAAAAAAAAAAAGATTATAAGTTATTAAGAGCCCATAATCTTTAAAGTTGTTTCAGTGTAACAGATTTTTTTTCGGTCACTGTTTTGTTTGCTAATTGTTAAAATGTGTATTTATTCTCCATATTATTATAAGTCTCCTGGAGGAATAAAAATAACTTTAAGCAAAAGAAAGTTAGATTTGATATCAGAACACACAAATGCTCTAAAACAACTATAAGAAATGGATAGATAGGGGAGCCTGGGTGGCTCGGCCGTTAGGTATCTGGCTTTGGCTCAGGTCATGATCCTAGGGTCCTGGGATTGAGCCCTGCATCGGGCTCCCTGCTCAGCGGAGAGCCTGTTTCTCCCTCTTCCTCTGCCTGCCACTCGCTTTGCTGTGCTCTCTTTCGCTCTCTGTCAAATGAATAAATAAAATCTTTTTAAAAAAAGAAATAGATAAGTTATTTATGTGTTAATTATTAGTCCATTAATACGATTGATTTCAAAATAAGAATATCTTAAATTTTCAGATAAATATATTAGGGATTTGTGAGCCAGAAGGAAAATAATACTGAACTAGGGGGATGGAAATCCAGTTGTTCCTTTTCCATCACTAAATGGTTGTAATGACTTGAGTAAATCATTAGTCCTACTGGGTTCTGCTCACCTCATCTCTGCTCATTTAAGTTTCTCTTAAAATCATAATTTTTGACCTTAACTTGTCAAGCTCCCTGGGTCACTAGGTTTCTTCTGGCTCTGCGATGAGGAACACAAGTCCAGAGAGCTTGATGAGCTTGTTCAAGCTCAGCCAGTACTTAATAATCATCCCAGCCAGGCTGCCTCATCTTCCTCTGGGAGTGATTCTGCATTAAGTTCACTAATGAAAAGCATAACTGCAAAAACACTAACTTTTTACAGGTAAACTTTTAATTGTCACAAATTACCATATTCTTTAATTTCAAAATATGTGGTTCCAGTTGTTGAAAAGTCCTCTTTATATTTAGCTTGGATTGTCCACACACCATATCTGTGGAGACAAAATATTTAAAATTATAGAAGTCATCAAATATTTTTAATTTGTCCAGAGGAAGTCTAATTGATTCCTGTTTTAAAGAGGAAAAAGTAAAGATGTATTTAGCCTAAGTAATATATTTTATTTGTGCAGAACTTTAAGTACTAAACAGAATGAGAAGTCGGCCTTCTGAAGAGCAAGCTGAAGCACATTCTAAGCAGAGGGGACAACATGTGCAAAGGTACTGGGGTAGGAAAGTAGTGCTCATGAGAGGCCGCCATGTCTGACACATAATTTGTCAAGGAACAAATGGCACAAGATGAAGTTGGATAAATGATGATAGTTATAAAATAATAAGATCAATTCTGTGCTATAGAGCAGGTAGTATTTTCAAGAAAATATACAATTTAAAAATTAAATCCTCAATTTCACTCACATTTCTAGAAAATCTTCAGTGAATTAACTACACACAACAAATTAACTATGAACTCCCTTCCAAAGAGCAGGAAAATTAACTACAAGAAGATTTTGCTTTAAAGGAAAATACTTAACCATTTATAAGTACAGTATAAGTCCTACTCTAAGTTCCTTAAAGGTGGGCACCTGGGTGGCTCAGTGGGTTAAAACCCCTGCCTTCAGCTCAGGTCATGATCTCGGGGTCCTGGGATTGAGGCCCACATTGGGCTCTCTGCTCAGCAGGGAGCCTGCTTCCTCCTTTCTCTCTGCTGCCTCTCTGCCTACTTGTAATCTCTCTCTGTCAAATGAATAAATAAAATCTTAAAAAAAAAATAAGTTCCTTGAAGGCAGGGACTGCAGATTATTCATTTCTATTTTGTATATCTCACTCCCTATGTGCTTTGCACATACCAGGAATGTGTTCACCAAATATTTGTTACATTGCATTCTGTTAGAACATGTTCTTAAATACTTTAACATGAGGCCAAAAAAAGGTAATGGCTCTGAGAACACTCTCCCTCTTAAAATAATCTTCCTTCCAATAATCTGTGCCTTCCAATAATCTATGCAGACAAAGACTATGGAGAACCAATATTTTTATAACTCTCGGAGCAGGGCATGGGACCACTCCAGCCTTTTAGACTGATAGTCTATGTAGAGTCTTGATGGTTTTAATGAAGAAAAGCCCAGGGACTTTTTTCCCCCTCTTCCAAATTTTTATTTCTATATATAAAGAGGATTGTTGGAAAGTGTTGGGAGGTTTCTGTTTGCCAGAAACTGAGCCTCAATTTTCATTAGACTTAAATTTTCTTTTTAACATTCAAACTTACACTGTGTTCTTTTCATTTTTCATTTAAAAAATTTTAGGGTCTTTCTAATTTTCATTTGCTTTATTTTATCTTATTGCCAGTAAGTTAACATACAGTACTATATTGGTTTCAGCATACGCTATAGTGATGCAACAATTCTGTATACCATCCCATGCTCATGCCAAGTGCACTCCTTTGCATATATTCATTTCTTTCAGGCTTACACCCTTGTTAACAACAGGTGGCTCCGTTTGACTGGTTATCTGCCTCACAACCCAAAGTTCCAGATGTGTTTTCTAGAGAAAACTTTATTAACAAATATTTTAAAATACTTAGGATTAGTTGGAATCTTGAAGTCAGGAAAAGAGATGATTCCAGTGTAATCATTTTCTTCTACAATGTCCACTTCTGATCCTTCGGGATCCTTTGAAAAAAAACAAACAACCTCAAAGCACATGAGCCACATTAAAAAAAATCAACGATTATAATATCTTTGACCTACAGAAGTATTTACTAACAAATATCTATGTCTTCAAATTAAATATGAAGGAGGAAGATCACTTCAATGTTGTGGAAGGCAAATGGGGTTCATTTAAGTTACTTCCCTCTCTCTTTGAAACGGTTCTCCATCTTCTGCTATAAACACACACACACACACACATACACACACACACGCAGATGGAGAGAGAAAGGGAGGAAGAGAAAGTTTATTTTGGTATCCAGGATATCCTAGCCTCAATTATCCAGAAGAGACTCAACTTTCTATTGCATGACAAAAATTAGAAATATATAACAATAATTGGTGTTATGACTAACCAAATGTGAACTTATAGGCTTTATAGATACCAGAATCTTAAATTTCATATCTGTTCATTTGAAGTTTTCAAAAGCAAATATACTAAAAAATGCTTTAACTAGCTAGACATCTTATAATTGTGCACTATGGATATTTTGAACTTGATAAAACACTCAAAATGATTAAACAAACCTGGAAGTTTTCATAAAACTTCCCCAAAAACTCCCCTTTGTGTGTGGGTTTGAAAATTATCAAAACGAGGTATTTTACTTTCTTTGGACTACAAGTAGAGGTTCATTTTGACCTTCACACAGAAATTTACCAGCATGTGTCACGACTGTGGAATTCATGGCCGGAATGTTAAGGCATTTTTCCCTGGAGTTATAAGGTCTATTCTGAACAAGGATTAGGATTGCAGCTAAATACCAACTGGGCTGTTCTTTTCCCCTGCAGTTGATCATGCACAGTTCTTCTAAGATGATCTCTCTTGAGCACTATTTTCAGGAGACTTCTTGTATACTGATTTTCTGTGGCCCTGGAATCGGCTTCCTCAATCCTCTCTTCCTGGGGCAACTCCTACAGGAGACGACTGGCATCCACTCTTCTTTGTGTGGTGCCAGGATTTTTCATCACTCAAGCTCAACCAGGAGAAATAAAATAAAAAGCATCTGTCCACATCCTCTAGTATTTTCCAACAGAAAAAGGGCATTTGAACTGCACCCTTTTTTTTAATCCCTTCCAGACTCCCTATACCACTCAGCCAGTATATTTGGTATCTCACTTCTTAGCCCTTCCTGCTGCCATTGAAAACTCGTGCTATTTCTTAATAGGAAGTTCCTCACTATTTTGTAAAAATCGTGTCTACTCCTTTACCTGAAACCTATTCTATTCCAGAAAAGATCACTGTCAGCTGTGACTCTTACCTCCATTTGGTCTGCCCTCTGAGCCCATGTGTCACTTGCCACTGTATCGTTTGTTTCGTTTATACTCCAGTGTGGTTTTGTCCTGTATCTACTCAGTGTGTATGTCTATTCCTACACTCAGATCTTGGGTTCCAGAAGGAAAGACTCACAGCTCTAGGACAAGTCAGCACACGCAGACCGTGTTGTGGACTGGTGAATTCCCATCCACTTCCCTGCGGCTGTCAGGGCGACTCTCACCGGCTTCCTCTCCCAGCCCTCATTCAGGCAGTCTGGGAGGCTGCTCTGTTTCTCCTGCTGCTGATAGCACGCCTCTCCCTGCATTGGGACTTCTGCGGCAGCCCAGCCCAGGATTCCCTCACTGCACATTTCTTCACTTCCACTGCTGTGGTGTTCACTGCTACACATGTCCCTTCCATCCTTGGTCCTGTCACTTCAGTAAATCTGCAGGGACTCCCTACCACCTGCTATGTGAAGTCTTCACTTCCAGGTCTGGTGATTCAAGTCTCTGGCCTCAGTCAAACTTTCAAATCTTACTTACCTCTCTGTTCCCAGGGCTGTCTCTGCCCTGGAATCAGGTTGCTATCTTCCTGTCCAATCCCTTTCACCTCTGACTCTGCTGTCTGTCCCTCCTTTCCAGCAACCTGCTCATGTCTTCTCCACTGCTCTCAATTCTACTCATTGTTCCAGGCCCAGTTCAAATCTCACCTCTTTCTTGATGGGTCACTAGGCCTCCCTAATCTCTTTTCTGGACAACGGGAGTTTATGGTCTGAGTCAATAGTTATCAACCACAGTCTTGGCACACTCTGATGCTTCACAAGTAAGTCATTATAAAATAGACAGTAAAGTTTGTGAAAGGATTATGATTTGTACAGGCTATAAAGCACTCAAAGTTATCCCTATACATTCCTCTTTTTTACTTGTGTTCTGGTAAGGTTTTCATCTTCTAGGTTTGGTTAGTAGGAGAAACGTTGCTGCAGCCTACAGGAAAGGGTCATACACCTACTGTTAATAGGTGAGAAGTTATTTCTCCACAACAATTTTGTAGGGTTGTGACACAAACTGGGTAAGGCCATGGGAGTTTGTTGCCCGTGGGCATGTCATCTGTTACACATGGCATCATGTCATCACTGATAAAGGGTTGATCACTGCTGATCCTTACTTACCTCAAGATTGAACACTATTTTTCACATGTGCTAGTATGTTACTAAACTCTAAGTTTCTTAAGTGTAAGTACCCAGATTGTAATTCTTTAAAATTGTACAAATAAAAAATCTCATATGTAATATTCAATTAATAGTCAATCAATTCATAGTAATTGATTGATGATTTTTAAGAAAGAAAACATGAAGGATATATTTAAAGGATGTAGTTCAAAATCATAACTTGCTGAAAGTGAATTTTCATGAGTGTTTTACATATATCTATTGTAGACTTATAATGTTATACTTACAGAAGATGTCCAGTAAATATTTACCCAACATTGAATGAATTAGTGTGGTGTTAGGGAAGGGTTATGGAACAATGTATACCTTATCCTAAAGATGAGTTAAATTATTAGTTAAATAAATAACATACTCACTATGTATGTTAAGACAGTTTCTCTTTTGGCTGGCTTCAAGTCATCATTCAGTGAGTAAACTCTAACCTTTACTGTAAGAGAAATTGATATCGTCAAAACCTCTGCTAAACACAAGGGTATTTTGATTTTTTGCAATGATCATCCTTAAAAGAGATGAGTATAATTTTTAAAAAATCATGAAAATCATATCACAAAAATTCATATTTAAAGGAAAGAAAAAGTTTACAGATATATATATTACTAAAGATTATTTTCCTTTAAAGACAATCCTCTTGGATTCCTTTAAAGAGCTACCTTTCCTAAGGAATTTAAAGTACAGTCCATTTTATTAAAATATATTCCATACAACTTTTTGGGAATGCACATTGTTTATTGAGAATTTCATAGTAGCAAA
The DNA here is from genome assembly GCA_002007465.1 of Ailurus styani. Classification (NCBI taxonomy): domain Eukaryota; kingdom Metazoa; phylum Chordata; class Mammalia; order Carnivora; family Ailuridae; genus Ailurus; species Ailurus styani. The sequence goes on along the minus strand of LNAC01000009.1, from coordinate 8,942,452 downwards.
ATAGTGCTCCCTCCCATATGGTTATATGGGAGTGTACTACATTATCTCATATTAGAGTTGTAGATTTTAATGGAAAATTAGATAGCTTGATTTTGACATTATACACTCTTGCACATATAAAAACCAACAAGGCCCCAAAGTATCCTTTATTATTGCTAAAGGCAACTTTGAATTGTATGGTTTTGTTAGATTCACTGAGCCAGATCCTATAATTGTTCCATCATTGTTAAATGAGTAATGCCAAGAGCTCAAGAACAATTAGTTCTCTTCATTTGTTTCTGCCCATCAATAGATCCCTGACTTTTAAACAATTGCATCTGCTTAGAAGTGAATTCTTAGCTGCTTGAGACATGCTATTCTAGTTCCTTCCAACATCCAACATGACATATCGTGATTTCTCTGATGTTCATTTATGGATGCTCAAATCATTTCATGGCCAAAACTTTACTCACAAAATAAAACTGAATTGGAACCATAAGACCTTTAAAGGGTCAATATTATGTAAAGCTCTACATAAGAAGTCACATTAAGCTCTTCAAAATTGGTTTCATTAAGACCATAAGGTCAAAGCAAAATGTTCAGTAAATCTCCCCCCAACACACATATCCAGTCTGCTGCCCACTCCCCCCCAACCTTTTGTCCTCCCTCCTATATTATGGACATATCCAGTTCACCCCTGAGCATCACTGGGATGCTGGCAGAGGCAGAATGTCAGAAAAAAGTAAGAGCTCATGCCCTGGAGTTCAAAACTTTGGTTTCACTCCCACGACTACCACTTCCTAGTGGCACTGGAGTGGGACACTTAATCCCTCTAAATCTTAGTTCTCTCATTTTAAAACAGAACTGGTAGTATCTGCTTTATAGTGTTATGAGAACTAAATGAGACAAAGCTTTAAATAGCCTGGTACATAATGACTACTCAGTAAATGCTTGCTATTTTTATTTTTGTATTATTATTTCTATGCCCGGCTTCCAGAGAGCATAGAAGAGGGAGATTTAAAGTTGTCAGAGAGGTCAGAGAAGGCTGCCCTCTAGGGATGACATCTAAGTGTTGAGTAGGTATTAATAAGGCAAAGTGGGAGTGGTGGGTGGGGGGAATGAATGTACCAGAGATATACAGGCCTTCATATGGGGGGGGGGGGGGGGGGGGGGGACTGTGAGAATGCAAATAGAAAGAGGTCAGTTTGGCCGGTTTACACAGATGTGGGGGAGCATGGTGACAGAAAGCTGGAGGGGAAGGCAGGACACCGACTGCATGGAATTGAGGGATTTGGGTCAATATTCTAAAGTCCTTATCCTACAAAGCCTTGAAGATTTAAACCCTTATCCTAAAGATACTTATATTAAAAATCCCTCAAGGATATTCAGATTAAATGTGTGGATTAGGACATTAGAGCTATAAATAGCAAGATTTAATCAATTTCTGAGAGAACTACTTTTAAGTAATTTTTTTCTTCTCCTGTATAAAAAAGGTTTTATGTTATTCCACAGATCAGACAGTAACGGAAAACACTTTCCTAGTGCTTACTTTGTTCTGGGCACTGTTTTAAGTGCTTTACCCATATGAATTCACCTATGTCTCACAACAATTCTGTGAGGTAAATTCTATTATTTCTGTCCTGCCCTTTCTCCCACTCCCAGAGGAACCATGAATAGGAAGCCATGTTCTATTAGAAATTTTCTTAGATAGTTTCCCCTTAGAAAATGAATATCCATTTATTTCTCTGATCTAGTTTATTCTTTGCTGAAACATCTGATCCCCTAGGGTTGGATTTATTTTCTGAATTTGAAGAATAGCTCCAAAGTCAAAGGAACTTTTTATTAATGAACATGGCTCTATAATAAATTATTTTCCCATTGCCAAAACTATATTTGCAATTACATCTTATACTTCTTTAATAAATAAGATATAACAACATTTCACAATTTTTAAAAAGATTTTTCTTCAGGGAAATAACGAATGGGGCATATAACATAATTGTTGATTTTGCAGGTTCCATATGAACTTAAAATTTATATTTAAGCCTAAATTATGTATTTAGCAATCGCCATATAAATTTTAAATTAAAATTGTATTTTTAAATGTAAAAGTCATTGGGAGTTGAGACTCTTTTGAGCAAGTTGGAAACTTGTCTCCACTTAATTTCAAATGTTTTTTTTTTTTTAAAGATTTTATTTATTTATTTCACAGAGGGAGAGAGATCACAAGGAGGCAGAGAGGCAGGCAGAGAGAGAGAGGGGGAAGCAGGCTCCCCGCTGAGCAGGGAGCCCGATGCGGGCCTCGATCCCAGGACCCTGAGATCATGACCTGAGCCGAAAGCAGAGGCATTAACCCACTGAGCCACCCAGGCGCCCTAATTTCAAATGTTAAAAGATCTCTACAATATGGCAGTCCCCCCTCTGCATCAGAGAAAGCAGCATTTTATACCCTACCTGACTGTTGTGGAGTGTAAACAGGTTTGTCTGTCTGAATAAAGAGAAATCCATTGTCATAGGTTATTGGCACTTTCTTTGATCTTGAAAAATGCTTCGATACAACTTCCAAATACACATGTAAAACTGGGTTTTGTCCTCCAGACAATTGTTTGGGTTGTATCTGTAAAAGAAAAAATTGTCAGAATAGAGTATAATTTCCAGGTTATAAAACATGTTGATTTTCTAAATACCACTGTCATCTCATTAGAACACACACAAAAATGAGTATATATATTTAACCATTTAAAAGGTAGTAGAGACAGAAGAGTGAATAGATTTTACCCAAACACTGTCAGTGTCAAATATCATAGTCAAAATTTAGCTTAAAAAGTCTTTCGGTTTGCAGGTTTCCTAAATTTCATATACATTTAATAAAAACTACTACTACAGAAGCGTCCTAACTTTCACTTGGTCAGCACTGGGTTAGTATGCTGTCCACTCCCTCAGTTCAACATCCTGACTGATGTTCAGGACACGTTGTACCATATCTCCATCCCTCTGCTCCCACCCGTTGAGCTGCATGCTTTCTCATTTGGTGTACGTGATCGTAATTATCCACTTTACATTGCATGATATGCAAATATAATACATAAAGAGTGATACAGGAAGGAAGAGTGTTTCTATGAAAACTCAGGCTTTGGACACAAGGGGTAAAAGTTAATCACTAAAACCAACTGCTGTGGAATCAAATGTGAGAGTGCCGTCAAAGTTTGGAAGACAGTAACAAGCCTATAAAGATTCTGCTCTCAGAATGCCTTGCAAATGTCTTTAAGTTCCTTCTCCAATTTAAAGGAACAGAAACTGTAAAAAAAAAAGATGATTCGTTAAAGGCGTGACACATAATAAATAAGATTTGAGACTCCAACCAGGGGACCCATGCTTAAAGAAAAGACCTTGGCATAACACCAAACAATTAGCAAACAAAGATACATAGTAATGTTAAGATAAAATTAAATGCTGAAGACATGTATAAAGTTTTATGATTCTCTACTTATTCTTTCAGTTAATTGAGTCCACATGAGTCATGAGAATTTTCTATGATGATGAAAATGTTCGATATCTATGTTGTCCAGCACGGTACTTGCCAGTCACATGTAGCTATGTGAGCACTTGGAATGGGGATATTGTGACTCATGAACTGAATTTTTTTTTTTAAAGATTTTATTTATTTATTTGACACACAGAGAGAGATCACAAGTAAGCAGAGAGGCAGGCAGAGAGAGAGGAGGAAGCAGGCTCCCTGCTGAGCAGAGAGCCCGATGGGGGCCTCGATCCCAGGACCCTGAGATCATGACCTGAGCCGAAGGCAGAGGCTTTAACCCACTGAGCCACCCAGGTGCCTGAACTGAATTTTTTTTTATTATAGTTAAATTTGATTGATTTAAATTTAAAGGTAACAGCCACACTAAACATCTTAGTGACCTCAGATAAGAGTATCCACTGAGGGCACCTGGGTGGCTCAGTCAGTTGAGCAGTTGCCTTGGGCTCAGGTCATGGTCCCAGGGTCCTGGGATCGAGCCCCTCATTGGATGCCCTGTTCCGCGGGGAGTCTGCTTCTCCCTCTCCCTCTGCCTGCCGCTCTGCATACTTGTGCTCTATCTCTCCCGTCAAATAAAAAAATCTTAAAAAAAAAAAGAGGTGGTGCGACTGGGTGGCTCAGTCGTTAAGCATCTGCCTTCAGCTCAGGTCAGGATCCCAGGTTCCTGCGATTGAGCCCCATGTCAGGCTCCCTGCTCAGTGGAGAGCCTGCTTCTCCCTCTCCCACTCCCCTTGCTGGTGTTCCCTCTCTCTCTGTGTCTCTCTCTGTCAAATAAATAAATAAAATCTTAAAAAAAAGTGTCCACTGAAATTAATTGGGAAATTAATTTTAATTCTTAATAAAGCTAGTAAGTGGAAGTTTTTAAGAAATTTGAGCATTTACAGTCAAGAACATTAATGAAAAATTCTTACATTTGGTTAGAATTTATTTAGATCAATGTCTCTCAAACTTGAGTAATATATAGACCTCTTTTAAAGGATAAAATGTTCCGGAGGACTCTTAGTGTTGACTTTTAATTATTTATAATATAATAATTTATTTTTATTACAATGGTACTTAAATATGTATAAACCTAAGACTAGATGTAATCCTATGCTTACAAGTTTCACGTGATTATAAAATCAAAACAAATTTATAAAATAAATTCAAAATACTAAATATTGTATAATTCTGATCTTAAACTGTTTTCAAATTTCAAATTTAAATTTCTTTTTTAAGAGCTCACTTTAAAGAAACACTGGTCTAGGGGCGCCTGGGTGGCTCTGTCAGTTAAGGGTCTGCCTTCAGCTCAGGTCATGATTTCAGGGTCATGATCGAGCCCCACATCAGGCTCCCTGCTCAGTAGAGAGCCTGCTTCTCCGTCTCCCTCTGCCGCAGCTCTGCCTGCCTGTGCTCTCTATCTCTCTGTCAAATAAATAAATAAAATCTTTTAAAAATAACAAAAATAAAGAAACACTGGTCTAAATGAACTTCAGAGCCCCTTCCAAGTCTAGTAGTCTTTGATATTCTGGTTTTCTATTTTTGAATTTTTATTAGACTTTAAAACAATATTTTGAGTATGAAAGTAACTTTTAGTTAGAATATTAAATAAGAAATGAGTTGCGAGTCTTTCTCTAACCAAGGTATACTACAATATCAAAATAGAAGGAAAAGTTATTTGATCCATATTGTTCTTTGCATTAACTACAGATTGTCAATGAGAGCTATTCAGTTTAGTAATCAATAATTTTATTAGTTTTGGAAGCTATAATTGACAAATACCAGAGTTTAAACTAACAAATGTTTAATAGCAGCCTTGGGTTTTTGTAGGCAATGCATTACAGATCAAGATGCATATTCATAGTTTTCTATTTCTTTATAATAATTTTCACAGTAAATAAGTATTTTCAATTCATTTCCAAATATTTTTATATAAGTACAATTTTATTTTCCAATACAAACATCATAATTTACATGTATTGCTCAAAAAGCAGACACAACTCTCCTATTTAGAATTTTGTTTCATCCATATTATCATTGGTGACTGAGATCACTTAGTAATCACATAGTGGTGAGTGATATAAATGGCCAAATCTCTATGTTATCAACATTCAAACTTGATACACATTTTATTGAGAATATTCTGTATGTATAAAGAAAATGAAGAATAAATACATACTGTTAAGACTGCAGAGTTTTGGAATTGATTTTCTGAGGATAAAGTAACATGGCCTGAAGAGTAACTAAATTTTTTATCAGGATAACTTTTAATAGAGATTGTTGCATCAAATTCTTCAGTATATCCGTAAACTTGAATTACAATATTTTCAGACGCTCCAACACGGAACATTTTTGGTGCCGAAATGACATATCTGTTGAAACAGGAAAAGAGTAGGACCAATATCTTGAGGGGATGTATTTTGTTATATTTCTAATTTTTTCATCTCACTTGAGAGATTCAAATAGGCACATTTTCTCAACTTAAAAGTAATTATTTTTTAATCAAAATTTATTAGTGATCCATGATAATCTCAGCATAGTTTCCAAGAAGAAGTAGTTTAGAATTAAGGCTTGAGAAATAGAACTGGAGATTTAGTAAACATTTAGAAATAACGCTTTCCCTGAGCTACTGCAGCAGAGAAAGACTTTAAATGCTGTTGACTGGAACATGTAAATAAGGTCAGTATTTTTGGGCAATGAACAAAAAGGCAACAAAGACACCAGTGCTTGAATTGCACCTCTGTCATCTACTGACTGAGTGACCATGGTAAAATCACCAACACTTTCTAAGACCAAAATAATTTACCTGTGAAAATATCACCTTCCTGACAAGCTTGCAGTAAGGAGGAAATGATGATATACATACATACATACTTTGTATGTATGGATGCTTTGTATATATGCTTTGTACTCAATAAATGTTAAGATTCATTAATTTCACTAAATTAGTTAAAAGCAAGTAATCTTAGAAGTATTGTGTTACACCATGAGCGGATAAAGAAAAGGATGCAGTAAGAGTGAGCTGGGGGAGAGAGGGAGGTCTTTGAAAAACAGTAACAACCATACAACAACAGTGGTGATATTAAGTGAATAGTTACCAGAGGAGAGGCCACATTAGTACTGTATATACAACTCTTTTAATTTTCACAACAGGCCAATGGTGTAGATACTAATATTATTCCTATTTTGCAAGTGAGAAGAGGATAAATGACCAAGGTCACATGGCTCATAAGTGAGTGAGGCTGAACTTTATATTCAGGTCTTTCAGTAGTTAAATGTGTATAACTGAGATCTAGGTTACAAGTTATGTTCACAACCACAGGCTATTACTTCCAGTTTTATTTTTCATGTGGTTTATACAAGAATAGAAATGAATCTATACAAGTTTTTAAAGTAACATTTTTTAAATGTATTATTTTTTTTAAAGAAAACTTAAAAATGCAAACTAGATTATTAATTAAATATCGTGAAAGTATATAATTTGAATAGTGAGGGCTGCACGTGCTATTACAGAGGAAGAGAGAAGTGTGCCTCAACCCAAAAGGTCACAGAGACTAATTCAAGTGGCTGAACCCGAACAGGCCTGGAGGCCACCTGCCACCTCATCTGGCAGAAATGTCAACATTACGACATTTAAAAAGTCAGCAAGTCTTTAGTAACAATGCAATTAACTTGGAAAAAATTACATCCTTTTAAAACATCTGGCAGTCTCCTACATGACAACTAATTTGGAATCACTTATAGACAAATTATAAAAGAGGGAAAAGAATCTCCAGACCTCCAGCCATTATCTGAATTCCTCATACACTTACCCAGGAACAGTAGAAAACCAGAAAAGTTAAGCTCTGCTGATAATAAGGTACATTTCCTGAAATCTTACCCTGTGCTAGGCCCTGTTTTAAGGAATATACATATATAAACACACTGTGTTGCTACCACCACTCTGTGAGAAAGGTCTTATTATTACTCTCATTTCACAGATGAAGAAAGTGATAATTAACTTGCCCAAGGTCATGCAGTTAAGTTATAGAATTAAGAACTGAACCCAAGCAGCCTGTTTCCTAAATTAAAATTTTCAATTGTTATACTAAACTGGATTTAGCAGGAGTTGTGCAATCTGAAAAATCTAGGGCAAAAAAAGCTATTTTAGTTACAACATTCTTAGAAGTTTTATCTTTTTCAGTTTAATATTGTTTTAATTTTGAATTGTCTATGTTGCTGACAGTGATAAAACATAAAATATTCAGTATTTAGAAGTCTCTAAAAGATGGCTTTGGAACCACCCTTCATACATATTTGGTCCTTACTGGTTTATCAGTACCACAATGATACAAAAAAAATCATACTTAAAAGTATATCACACTTTTCTTATTTTCTTTCAATAGTTTAAGAGGATCAGGCTACTGAGCTTGCTGAGAGGCAACAATATTATTTTGGCATCTACCTGGAATGTTCTTTCCCCAGATATTTGCATAGTTTGCTCCCCCCTCATTTCCTTCCAAGTTCTGTTTGAGCATCACCTCCTTAAAGAACTTTTCCTCTCTACATTTTTGGGTAATGCCCCATCATTTCCTTACACTCAGATTCCCCTTTATTTTTTCTTCCTTGCATAATAACCACCCGACCTTATTTATTCCTTCATTCATTGGTTCATTCATCCATCCACGATCTGCACTAGAATGCAAGCTTTATACCATCTACTATATCCCCAGTGCCTATCACATGGTAGGTGCTCAATAAATTTTTGTTGAATCAATCAGTCAATCAAATTAATTAAATTGGTTGCATGCTGTAAATGTACACTCTCACTTTTTCAGAGAAAGAGAGAAGAGGCTTATTAAGGGCCAGTACAGCGTAGTGGAAAGAATTCAGAATCCTGGGACCCAGATTCTAGTTCTAGTTCTACTGCTGATTTGAACTCACTCATCTCAAGCTCTCTTGAACTTCTGCCACTTGTCTTTTAAAAAGGGATATAGAGGAACTACTTGGGGAATGGGGTGATTGTGGCCATGTGAGAAAATCAGATTAGGGGTGGGAGAGTGTTATAAATTTATGATAGCCTGAGTATCATTTATATTTTACATATTTGTGTGTGTGTGTATATATATATACATATATATGTATATATTTTATACATTTATATTTTACATATTTGTGTGTATATATATACATATATATGTATATATATATTTATGACAAAATGAAAAAAAATCAAAGTGGTATGAAAGAGTCCTTAATAAGAGCCCTGCTTTTGTCTCCCTCCAGCAGCATGATCTTTGGCAAGTCACTTTCCCCTCTGTCTGGATTTATCCTTATTTGTGAAATGAGTAGATTCAATTAGATACTCTTCCAGTTCCTTCTCAGCACTAAAATGTTATTTCTAGATAAAAAATAAGTATTTTTAAGACATACCTTAAAATGCATAATATTTCAATAATAACACTAAAATTTGTGAAGAAGTCACAAATTTAGAAATAATTACAATCATTTTTTTCAAATCACAGGATTAGAACTGAACCCAAAGTAACACTTGCTTTACTATGTACAGTACCTGGAACATACAAAGGAAACTATGTACCAAATACAAGTAAGCAAACAATGGCAAGAAGGTTTATCATCTTGAGTTTACTTTGTGCTTTTTGGAAGAGAAATTCAAACAATCACTTATCTAAACTTTTATAAATAACAATCCCATAAAGCTGAAGTATTATAATCCATTCATCACATCAAGATGCTTCCATGACATTCTCATTCAAAGATGAGACTATTTACTTGGTGTTCTAGGAAGTAGAAAGTTATTTTCAAATTAACACTATCTGTTAAATTTTTCACTCATTGCAACTAAGATGCATTGAAAAATGAAGATGAGTTCTTTTACTTACGTTTGTTCCTGTCCCCAACTTTTACCCAGGAAGATTAAAAAACAAAGTATGCCCCAAAGGCCCATGGCTGGAGTTAGCAGTAAACCATGGATATAACCTTCTTGAAGTTACTCTCCTTTTAAAGAAACTGAGCTTGAAGAATTTGGGTAAGTTAGTTTACTGGTTAATTATTAATGTCAGAAAGAGGGACTACCTAAGTAGGAAAACTAAAATCAAAACTGAAACACCCTTGAATGCCCAGAGGTAAAGGTAGGATATATTTTATAGATTTACAGATTTATTTTGATTAATACAAATAAGGATACTCTAAAGTGGGAATTTGGCACTGCAATGAATGGCTCAAAGTGAGAAGCTAGTAAGTCTCATTGCCTTTGGCTTTTCCCCTCTTGACTAGAACAAGCATTCCGATGTATCATCTGTGAGTATACCTGTGGTAGATCCACTCTGATACTGACAGAGACCCACTTGGATTCAGTTTTAGAATGAGGTGATTTTAGACCCCAAATGGGTCTGGTTTAGACAGGGCTCATGAGGTAGTCTTTCTGGAGAAATCCTGTGCAGTAGCGTCAGTGGCACTGGAAATGGCCTAAGGATAAGACGGATATGCAAAGAAGTTCTATAGAATGGTTCCTTGGTCTGTCCCAGTCTAGAGAAGAGGCTGAACATTAGGTAGAGGAAAGATTGTGACAGGCAATGAAAATGCCATGCTGAGGACCCGGCATCATTCTCTAGGAGATAGCCAAGCAAATACTTTTATATTTTGTAGGACGTGGATAGCCTCCAATATCTATTAATTCATACTACACAAATTCAATGCAGAATATCTTTTTTTAAAAAAAACTCTTGTTTATACTTTTCAATGAAGATTTTAATAATTGTAATATAAGAAACAAAGGAAAACAAAGCTTCCTATAACAAATGAATCTAGTAACTACAGGATGAAATAAAATTTTATCTTTGACATTTTTATGTTCTGGAAAAAATTTAAATACAGCCTTCTTTTTATTTGTACTCATTTCTACCTTACTATATAATGGGTATTCTATTTTATTTTATTATTTTTAAATATTTATTTATTTACTTGAGAGTGAGTAAGAAGGAGAGAGAGAATCTCAAGCAGACTCTGCCCTGAGCATGGAGCCTGACTCGGGGCTCAATCCCAGCACCCTGAGATCATGATTAAGGACTCTATTTTAAAAGTAACAAAACAAAACAAAAAAATTAAAAATAAAAAAAATAAAAGTAACAAAACAGATTTCTCTAAACATTTTTCTATAACTCAGATGTTTTATGGTCACAAGGCATTCCTTCCTTTGAATTAATAAGGTTTTACTTTACCAACACTTTAGTATTAAACTCATTAGAAAAAAGTCACACAAAGGAAAATTTGTACACAAATCTCATTAATAATATTTCTTGAAAATACTATTGAAATGATAAAAATCTGTTCACAATTGTCTGGCAATCTAGTCCATTTGTTTCAAAAGGGAATCTGTAAAATGATTAAACTGGGTTGCGAAAGATGGATCAAGTTAAAACAAACAAAGTCCTTTTGCCATCATTTTCGGGAAAAGAAACTTTGGAGAAAGCAAGAATACTCAAATCATCATGGACAATATTTGTATTTTTAAGTGCAAGGAAGTTTGCTTGCATTATAGAGTCAATATTGATAAATGATATTTGCAAACCATTGATATGCTTTCTTGGTAGAAGACATTTTTTAAAATAATGGATCTTTGGGCACCTGGGTGGCTCAGTTAAGCAGAGTCCAACTCTTGACTTTGGCTCAGGTCATGATCTCAGGGTCGTGAGATGGAGCCCCACATCGGGCTCTGCACTGAGTATGGTGCCTGCTTAGGATTCTCTTCCTCCCTCTCCCTCAACCTCTCTGTCCCCACCCCATGTGCTCTGTCTCTCTAAAAAAATAAAAATAAAATAAAATAAGATAATGGATCTAAAAAGTCCTCAATAAAACCAAAATTCAATTCACAGATTTTCAAGTGCGTTTAAACTTTTTATCTGCTTTTTAAACATGACTCAGAGGTGGATTCTTCTTTATATTTTAAATTTTTTGAGGGAGTCTTTGGCTTTTATACAAATAGGAATCTCTAAAAGAAAAGAATCCAGGTCTAACAGAAACTTTGGTGGTCACCTGATCTTCCTGCTAATGCCACATCAATTTTGCCCTCAGGACAGAGCCCAAATGACTTCGCTTAGTTCATAAGCCCCTTCCTGATCTGGGTCCTATTTGATTCTCCAGTCAAGTAGGTTAATTACTTATTGTTCCTCAAATTCGCAATGGCATGAAGGTGTTCCTACCAGGGGAATAAACAGTCAAATACTAACTACTCTTAGTATTCTTAATCTATTTATACCCTCAATTTGGTATGTTATCAGAAATAAGGGCTATATGTGGGTTACTGCTACCAGTACTGCAGAATGCAGCCTACTCTGTCTATTTAAGTGCTCGACTGTAACACCAGCGTGAGAGGGAAAGTGGGGTACAAACTACATCTAACTGGGAACAAACTACATCTAGTTTGGGGTACAAACTACATCTAATTGGGAACCTCTTAAATAAATATCTCTCATTAGTCACTTGTCTTCCTATATATTTAAATGGATTTCAAAAACATTTAGCTACAATAGTTAACTGAAACAAAGCCTTAAAAAAAAATTCCAATGTGTAAAGCAGTATAGAGGTGTTCCAAGTGAAGCACAGTGGGCTGACCCTGCTGTCTCCCTGTCTCCCCCATGTGCACCCCCAGGTGGCCCTTGAGGAGGATCAATGGGAACTCTGGGGTCCCTGACGTGTGGTTTTAAAACTATTGACTTGGGGTGCATGGGTGTCTCAGTTGGTTAAGTGACTGCCTTCTGCTCAGGTCATGAACCTGGAGTCCCAGAATCAAATCCCTCATGAGTCTCCTTGCTCAGGGGGAGTCTGCTTCTCCCTCTGACCCTCCCCTCTCTCACATTCTCTCTCTCTCTAATTCTCTCTCTCAAATAAATGAGACCTTAAAACAACAACAACTATTGACCTAAAACACCAAACAACCTCTTCCAAGTTTTCTTGTTTCACTTGGTCCATTCCTGTTACTTCCACCAACATCTCCAAATCCAGCTTGAAATTAGTTTTTCAGTTGATCAAGCCAAAGGAGAAGACAATCTCATTTCTCCTTGTGCCCAAGAGCCACTGCTTTAGCTGCAAATTAAAGTTCTCTCCCAAGTGACTTGGGCTGTCAACACCAAATCCTCTATAAGCCCCTTGTTCCTTCACAATCCTGTACTTGTATCCTGCATCTGAGACTCTGGTGTCCCAACATTGCTTAGAAATTCACCACAGACTGCAAGAGGCCTGGGAGAGGATAATGGAAAAGTGAAAACTCTAGGTGTTTACCTCAGAAAACGTTCACACATTTGCCTGAAGAGACCAGTACAGGAATGTTCTCTGTAGCATTATTTGTAATAGCAAAATTTGGCAGCAACTTAGAACAATCGAGAATAAACTACTGTATTTTCATGCAATGGAAAACAATGTTGGCTGATAACACCAACCTGCAAAATGACACAAAGAGCATAATAAGATTTATATAAGTTTAAAAAATGCACATTGGCCACAGCAAATTCTTTCAAGACACGTGTCCAAAGGCAAGGGAAACAAAAGCGAAAATGAACTTTTGGGACTTCATCAAGATAAAAAGTTTCTGCACACAAAGGGAACAGTAAACAAAACAGAGGCAGCCCACAGAATGGGAGAAGATATTTGCAAATGACAGTACAGACAAAAGGCCGATATCCAAGATCTATAAAGAACTTCTCAAACTCAACACCCAAAAAACAAATAATCAAATCAAAAAATGGGCAGAAGACATGAGCAGACACTTCTCCAAAGAAGGCATACAAATCGCTAACAGACACATGAAAAAGTGCTCATCATCATTAGCCATCAGGGAAAGTCAAAGCAAAATCGCATTGAGAGACCACCTTACACCAGTTAGAATGGCAAAAATCGACAAGGCAAGAAACAACAAGTGTTGGAGAAGTTGTGGAGAAAGGGGAACCCTCCTACATTGTTGGTGGGAATGTAAATTGGTGCAGCCACTTTGGAAAACAGTGTGGAGGTTCCTCAAAAAATTAAAAATAGAGCTACCCTATGACCCAGCAATTGCACTACTGGGTATTTACCCCAAAGATACAGATGTAGTGAAAAGAAGAGCTATATGAACCCCAATGTTCATAGCAGCAATGTCCACAATAGCCAAAAGGTGGGAAGAGCCAAGATTCCCTTAAACAGATGAATGGATAAAGAAGATGTGGTCCATATATATGATGGAATGTTACTCAGCCATTAGAAAGGATGAATACCCAACTTTTGCATCAATTTGGATGGTACTGGAAGAGATTATGCTAAGTGAGATAAGTCAAACAGAGAAAGTCAATTATCATATGGTTTCACTTATTTGTGGAACATAAGGAATAGCATGGTGGACATTAGGAGAAGAGAAAAATGAAGGGGGAGAAATCAGAGTGGGAGACAAACCATGAGAGACTACAGACTCAGGGAAACAAACGGAGAGTTTTAGAAGGGAGGGGGTGGAGGGACGAGTGAGCCTGGTGATGGTATTAAGGAGGGCACGGACTGCATGGAGCACTAGGTGTTACATGCAAACAAGGAATCATGGAACACTGCATCAAAAACTAATGATGTACTATATGGTGACTAACATAACACAATAAAAAAAGTTTAAAAAAATCGAAGCAATGCTATTGTCTCTAGACATTCACATCAGTAGTAGAACATAAACATATGATTGTGAATGATAGCTACTACATCAGGATAATAGCTATATCTGGAAAGAGAAGGAGAATTGGGGAAGGGGTAGGAAAAGGGTATAGAGAGTGCTTCTACTGTATCCATTATCTTTTGTTTTAAAGGAAGATCTGAAGCCAGCACGGCGATATTTTACAAATAATTCAGTGAAATTTAGTGGCAGTTATACTGGCACTTGATAGATCAGTTGCTGTACTTTCCTAAAAGTTTGGAATATTTCATTGGAAAAAAAAAAGGACGGTTTGAAGTGAGGCAGGCTTGAATTCAAATCCTGCTTCTACCTAACTAGGTATGTGACTTCGGGCAAATTAATGAACCCTTAGAGCCTCATTTTCATTGTCTACGAGATCAAATGATAATGCCTCATAGAGCAGATGGGAGAATGAAATGAAACATGTATATAGTTCTTGACACATAGCATGAAAATGGTTGTCTGAAAATGGACCATCTGAAAATTATTACCTGAAAATTATTATTTTTGGCTAAGACAGATTTATGACCTTCTACTCTTTTTTGGAAATATGTGCACAGCATTGTAGCAATCTGTATTTGATATAGTTTTATTTTCCTGGCTGCTGCCAGGCAGAACACCACACCAATGGTACCAAGAATCTCAGGATGAAAGAAAAAGATACCTTTATCATTGAACACCCAGCAGAATTTTGCCCTTACTTCTTTGGCATGTTTACTGTCAACTAAAGGTCTGGGATTAGATGACTGACCTCTTAAGAGTCCATCTAATTGCTACATCCTGAGAGTCTGATATTCTAACTTAGGGAGCAAAGGAGCACAAAAAGGTCCCCACAGACCAGAAACTTTTCAGAAGGTATTTAAATAAAATTTTCTCTTGTTTATGATACTGATTTCCATTAGCAGATTAAGTGTACCCTACCACTTTACCTCATCAGCTGTAAGAGGTCTTTCCTCAAAAAGATCATCCTCACTCTGATCCTAATGAAAAATACTAATTGAAGCATTTTTTTTTTACTTCCCAGGAGTAGGTCTAGTAATTAAGAAGGAAGGCCAGAGATGTTAGTTCACCATCTCAACAAGATCTATTAAACTCCAGTGCATTTTGACAGATGCTTTATGACAGTCAGGCATAG
This sequence comes from Ailurus styani, assembly GCA_002007465.1. Lineage (NCBI taxonomy): Eukaryota > Metazoa > Chordata > Mammalia > Carnivora > Ailuridae > Ailurus > Ailurus styani. Next base: position 8,927,140 of record LNAC01000009.1, on the reverse strand, counting down.
AGGACAAGTTCCCAACTCGTAAAGAGCTTATCCAAATAACGACAACACAATAGCTACCAATTACTAGCTCCTAACATGTATCAATTTTTGCAATAATGAACTTACAGAGATTGTCTCAAATATGAGCAGCCACTCTGAAGGGCGCTATGATGCTCAGGCTACCAATGAAGAAACTGAGGCTTAGAGAAATATAGGGGTTTCCCTCAGGGAACTCATCTAATAACTTGCAGGGATGGGGATTTGATTGTGTTGGGGTAGTAAGAAAAAGAAAAGAGACAAACCAAACCGGGCTGAAGTCTTACCTTCTCTTTGACACCTTCTACAGCTATTTGTAACTGATTCTCCACTTTATAAACTCTATAATACTTTATAGAGCCCAATCTACAAATTTTGATTCTTATTCATATGCCACTGTATCTTCTAGGCAAAGGCTCAAAGGCACAACATGGGAATAAGTATGACATTAAGTGAAGGACTAGTCTGACTTACATCTGGTTTTCCCTTCCCATGGGGTACTGAGGTAAGACTAGCTGATGAGACAACCAGGCAGATGGTAGATTGGGAAGATCATCTGACAAGGCTACAGGTGGGAAAAGCCTGAGAATAACCAACCAGAGAATAACTCCCACATCTGAGGGAATACGGTGATTCAAATCCAACAGTGGATGATCTTGTATTTAGGCCCTTGAAAGAATCCAAGCCAAAATGACCCAGCTAAGCCACTCCTGAATCCCCCACCCATAAAAACTGAAGACAGTTAATGTTTGTTGTTATATTAAGCCACGTAGTTGGGGGTAAATTATTACCTAGAAATGCTAAATTTGTACACTACAATCGCTGTTTTTCTAAAGATGCAATGCCTACATTGAAAGCTCCTTGCACTCACTACCACCATTAATGGGCACTTGCTTATCAATCACCGATACCCTAATTTACAAGGTACTAAGTTCTTAAGAACAGCAGGCTCAGAGGCCTACCTCAAAGCGCCACCTGCTGGTAGTAACTTAACAGCGTCCCAAAGCAGGCTGGAATAATTTGGGTTGACCGCCACGGCTAACCCTTTCCAGGGTAGACTCTGGCTTCTCATTTCATGTCTCTTCTGAGAACTAGCTTCCTCAGTTCCTGAAGAGAAATGCCTACATTGCCTTCTTGTAAGAATGCCGAAATGTGAAATCTCTGAGCATTGAAAATCATATAAACATATAAGGAGGTCTTACAATTATTTTTTAAGCATCTTATTTCTCCTGCTTTATCTACTCCTTTCTTTCCGCCTGCAAACATGCAAAAGTCTCCATTAATTGGGGGAGAAAGCCAAATATCACAGAACCTTTCAATGGTTCTGTGATAAAAAGTCACTGCTAACCCTCTCAAAGGCTTAGTCTGCCCCCCCATTTTATGTAATTTTCTTTTCCTTTACTTATCCATTAATTCCCCCTCAACAGAATGCCTCATAGATATCTTCATGGAATGGGGCACCTGGGTGGCTCAGTGGGTTAAAGCCTCTGCCTTCGGCTCAGGTCATGATCTCAGGGTTCTGGGATCAAGCCCTGCATCAGGCTCTCTGCTCGGCAGGGAGCCTGTTTCCTCCTCTTTCTCTGCCTGCCTCTCTGCCTACTTGTGATCTCTCTCTGTGTGTGTCAAATAAATAAAATCTTTTTTAAAAAAAGATATCTTCCTGGAAGTTAGATAGAAAGAAAATAATAAATAAATAAAATGATTGCCCAGCAGCAGAGGCCACTTGATGTTGATTGGCATGATTTGGCATTATTCCCCTTTTACAGGCAAAAAAACCGATGATCAGAAAGGGCTTAAAAAGAGGGGAGCCCAGAATCACATAGGAAGAAGTAGTCAAGGCCACCTGTACAATGTGAGGGTCCCACTGCAGCATGAAAATGTAGACCTGCTTGTTCAAAAAGTAAGAAAAGGTGCTGTTACAGATATTAAAACATAAAAAGCCTTTTCCTTTCTTCTGTGGTCTCTCCCTCAACTTACCATGGTGTTTTTTATTTGTTATTTAATGTCATTCTAAGTCAAGGAAACTTAGAGGCTTAAATAATGGCATGAGTTTGACCATTCATATTTATTTTGTGCAATGCCAGCTTTTAAATGCACTTAATTTGTACATAGAATCATAGCTCATACATGTATATATCCTTCGCTCTTACCACAACATTGGAAAAACAGCACAAAACAAACCTGTTATTTTACTTTTTGATATGTGTAGTATTCTACCAACACTCTCTACCTTTGCTTACTGAAGAATAGGGAAGGTGAAGGCCTGAAAGGAAAAGGAGCTATGGGTTACCCTGTCCTTCCCCTTCCTTCTGTATCATCACAGTGCAAGTTGTTGGCTAATTACATGAACAAGAAAGAATAAGGTTCCTCCATCATATGTGTTTCTTAGAATGCCAATGCTTGTTTTCTGGATTCAAACTGAGTCCTGGTCCCAAAGGAATATGTGGCCTCCAGGGGCTGTCACCATCCCTGCTTGCTTAGTCATAGATATGACATGCATACTTTACACTCACTTTGAGTCTCACTAAATTTCTGCACACTGTGGGCCCACTGGAATTCTGTGTTCGTGGGGTACTGTGAACTTTCTGTGTGAATGGGGCAGCAAGGAATGTTGGGCACATGTGTTACACCTATGTCCTCCATTCACACGCACGCTCCACTTCCCTGTCAGACATACAAGACACGAGTTCAAGATAAAGTTATTAATAATTTCAACAGCAAGTAGGGCCCTTCTGAATTCTGGGCGCCATATGACTGCACAAGTTGCACGCCCACGAAGCCAGCTCTGCAGTAGCTAAGCCAGGAGTGGACTCACATCCCATTCCAATGGTAAATCTCTTAACACATCTCATGGAGTCTTTTCAAATAACTCAGGGCAAGGCATTGGCAGAACGATCAGAGAATGTCAAGGAGATGAGAAACTTTTAAGAGACTATAACAAACAACATAAACTGCTGGCCTTGGCTCTAAGATACTTCCAGAAGTATCTGAAGCTATAGAAGGACCGGGGACTAGGAAAATGAGAAGTGACAAAGGGACTGCAATCCGGGAGGAGAATGACAAGGAGGTTGAGGTGCTTGGGAAGGAGATGGTTGTCAGAAGGACACAACAGCCCAGTTACTTTCAGCAGACTTACAGACTGGCATGAGTTGGTGGGACAGACTGTATCCTAGCCTGTAGATGCTTAGAGAGCATGCAAGAGAAGGTTTCCTCATCTGAGAAGCTACTGTGCCAGGTCTTGGGGACAAAACCTGGGCCTGAGACCACAGGGATTTGGGAAAGGGGGAGCGCTAATTCTGTCTCATACGGGAGGGAGCCTTGCACCAAGCCCTGGCCCAGGCCATGGCTAACCCTTGAGAACTGTTAAGACTATGGTTTAGGTTTGGAATTGCCTCTCAGAATTCCCTCAGGATCCCAGCTTCAAGTGAACTTGGAGAGAAGGCCCATAATAGCATTGTAGCTCTCCCTTTTAAGAGTCGGGTCCTTGACCCTTGTGAAATTGGTGGCATGCATCCTAGGCATCCCTGATTGGGAATGAGGGATGTGGTAGAGAGGGCTGGGAATGCTGGGTGGTTGAGATGCTGGGTGAGATAGAGAGATGGCTGGGTTGTCATTGGGCCTGGAGAGACACGAAGGACGGCTTAATCAGATGGATAAGTTTGACAGTTGGGATAATGTATAAAGGTAGATAAGAGGAAAAGAAGAGAGAGAATTGAGATTTAGGTGTGCCTGCAGTCATTCATTCGACAAATGTTTATTGGGCATCTAAAATGTGCCAGACACTGAGCTAGTGGCTGGGCAGCAACGGGGAACTAGACAGGATGCTCAAGGAGCTTGGGGTCCGGTGTTGAAAACAGACCACCAAACAGTTAAACCAAACTGCGATGAGCATGATGATGGGGGAACTACGTAGGGCCAGGGAAAGAAAATGAGTTTATAATAATTAGAATTAGGTTCTGCTGCATATAGCAGGCAACCAAAATAACTGTTGGCTAAATGAGATAAATGTTTATTTCTTTTTCACATAAAAGAAGTCCAAGGCTGCAATGATATTTCCAAATGTCATCAGAGGCAGGGGCCGTTATCTTTTTGTTCCACCACGCTATCATCTAGCTTTTATGTTCAGTGTTACCTTATGGTTTGAAATAGCTGCTGGAGCTCCAACCATTATTTCTGAGTCGAGGGCTGCAAAAAGAAAGGCAGAAAAGAGACCCCTCCCTGTTGAATCAACTTTCTTTGAGCAGCCTTCCTTGAAGTCCCATAAATACATTTCATCAGGAGACTTGGGAATAGGCTGCACCCAACTTCAAGGGAAATTAAGCAGCAATGTGTCCAGCTGAATTTCAGGTTTTAATAAAGAGAAAAGAAAGAACTAATTCTGGGTTAGTTAGCAGTCTCTGACACAAGTGTTTCATCTTTTGCATCCCATATTCACAAATAATGAAACATGATGTTGAATTCTAGTAAAACTACCAAAGATTTTTTTTTTGGCAATACAGAGTATTCTCTTGTAATAGAAGGCAGAATTCATACGAAAATATATTTAAATATTTAATTTTAAGACCTTGATCTTAGAGGGGAAAAAGGTGAATTTTTCTGCCAGCATGTGTTCGACTAAGGAGACCTTTTCTCTGGCCATCAGTATCCAGGGCTGAACAGACCACCATGACGATAGTCAAGACAAGGGCAAGGACCAGGGGCCAGCCAACATGATTTAGGGCATCAGGCCAAGTTTGGTCAAGCAAATCTTGCTACTCCAAAATGATCCAAGTTGCAGCAAAAAGGAAATTTATATATAGATAACAATGTTAAAGGGTGTTTGGGAATTTTTCTGTAGCTTTTGTGCTTCAGGAATCACTTCTGAATATCCCCATCTCAGTGCCTTGCACCTGAGTCGATGCTAATAAACGCAGGTGGAACAAACACTGCCAGTGAACTTGTCTCTCAAATATTTCCTCTTTTTAATTTCTTTTAATATAGAATGACTTGTGAGGTGCCTGGGTGGCTCAGATGGTTAGGCGTCTGTCTTTGGCTCGGGTCATTGTCCCGGGGTGCTGGGATCAAGCCTTGCATCGGGCTGTCTGCCTAGTGCAGAGCCTGCTTCTCCCTCTCCCTCTGCCATTCCCTCCACTTCTGCTCTCTGGCTCTATCTCTCTGTCCAATAAATAAATAAAAATCTAAAAGAAAAGAACACCTGGGCCCAAAGCCACAGTGCCTTGGGGTCCCGAGGTTGAGTTAAAAAAAAATATATATACATATACATATATAAAATATATATATATACACACACACAGACATATATATATATATATATATATATATATATATATATATATATAGAGAGAGAGAGAGAGAGAGAGAGAGAGAAATGACTTGGAATCTATAACTTCAGGTTGCTACAGTATTTCAGAGGAGTCAAGGAGCTGGGTAAAAATCTGAAGCTTTGGTTATGGTGCCAGAATTTGGGGCTGATGCCTGGGATTGGACTTCTATCTACTATAGAGCTTATTCCAAGGCCCTCACTTCTAATGAAAGCACATGGGCACCAGAACTAAGAGCAATTCACTGCTCCTGACTATTTCATAACCTCTTTCTTTTTTTAGGTAACCATTTATTTAATGGGTTTATAATTACAACAGCCAATCAAAAGTGAATGACCCCATTACTGATTTTAAAATGGAAATCAATTCCCAAGTAATGTTAAGTGTGCTTTTATTCAATTCGAGGCCTTAATTCGAAGCATAAATAATATACATAAATCTTGCGAAAGCTGCACCCTGAAGGAAATGAAATAGAGCATATTCTAAAAGATTTAAGGAAGAATTTAAGATCTATGTGAAGCCTCTATCTAAAAGGCAACTAGCTATCAACACTGGCAAGTTACTCAAGCCAGTGAGAATGGTTTTCAGATAATGTGCCTCACTGAGGCAAATAATGCCATGGAAAAAGACCTCTAACTGTCTTAACCTTTCTTAAAATGCTTTTTTAATCAAAATTGAATCCAAATCTATGATTCTCTCAAATAATTAAGTACTTAGAAGAACACAGTTTATGAAGCATCCTTATTGTGTCGTCCTTTACATTTTAGTTTAAGCATTCATTCTTGTCCAAGTCATTTTAACCTCCATGATCTTATTTGGGCTTTACAACTCTAAGCATGGTGGTGAGGGTAAATGTTGAATTCAGAGAGGTCAAGTGACTTGCTCAAGGCTGCATAGCCAAGTATGAGCCACTCCTGACTTGGCATTCAGACTGTGCATTTATTTCACAGTTATGTAGTGTGCACACACTCTTGGCAGGCAAGTACAAAGGATGCAAACAGAGACAGTTGCTGCTCTCAAGAAACTCCGGTGTGTGGATTCATGCATCAGACTGCTGGGCTTGGGTCCTGCCTCTGCTACTCACTGTTGGACCTTGCACAAATTGCTTAATACTAAGTACATATTTTGTACTTCATAGGGTTGTGGTGAGAACTAGGCACATTAATTCTTGCAAAAGGCTTAGAACAAAATCTGACCTTGAGTAAGTCCTCAGTAAATGTTAGATATTTTAATAGGAGAGACAGACATTAACTATAATAAACATGATTATGAGTGTGCAATGGTAGACCTGAGGTAAATAATAGAAAGGAAAGTAACAGTACTATCAAGAGCTTGGGCTTGGGGCTAATGGAAGTTTCCCCCAAGAAAATGGCCTAAAGCAGAACGCTGAAAGATAAAATGGTATTAACTATATGGGGACTCTAGACTGGGATTAGGGGTTTTAATTCCTGGGTTACATACTCATTTTTAATGTACCGAAACTCTTAGCACAATTTACTTAAGACCAATTGTGTTGATCTGAAGCATACGGAACCAACTTTTTCTAGAGTGAAAACAAAACAGGCCTAGAAGTCAAAAGACCAAGGTCCTAGTTGTAGGTCTGCCATCAACTCACTGCAGTGGGGTCATTGATCGGCTTCTGGCCAGTTCTCTTTTCTCTGTGCCCATCTCTCCTGCACTCCCTGGAATATTCTGAAGTGAATCCCAGCATCACTTTATTTAATCTGTAAACATTTCAGTACGTATCTCCTAAAGATAATAACTTCCTTTTTTTAAACCTCACCCTCAAAAACAGTAATTTCTTAATATCATCAAATATCCAGTCAGTGTTCACATTTCTGACAGCAATTCATGAACTTCAACCACTACAACCACCACTACAACAGGACATCAATAACTTCCATTAGCCCTGGAATAATATCATTTAGGCACTGGATCAAAGTATTAAGTACATATACACAACTTATTTTTAGCTATCATCTGTTCTGCTACAGGTATAGGCCTGCATGTTACTTAGCTCATAATGACTGCAAAGTAAGGGAATGATAGCAATGCATCCCATTGATTCATACATACTTTTTTCCCTAACGCTTTAATATTTTTTCCCCCATGTATTAGGAGGCAAACATAAGTACATTACTCTGCTGAATGCAGCCAGCAAATGAGAAACAGAGTACTATGACATGATGTCCATTCACCCCACATACTTCCATCTTGGCTCCATATGGCCATCAACCTCCCCTGATGTCTACACATTTCACTGTCTCCATAACTCAGCTGCCACAGCCCTCCCTCACACAGCTTTCTGTCGAAGTTGTTATTTTTAAGATAAAATACTATATGCACTATAATGTTTTTTGTTAGAATTTAAAATCTTTGCAACTTAATCAGATTGCTGTTCTTGCCTTGCTGTTGTTAGTGCTCTGGCTACAATGTTGCATAGATTTTTTTTTTTTTTTTTTTTAGCAGTCTCCCTCCTATTTTTCAGTGTAGTGGAAAGGTCAGTGATTAACTGTGGAAACCATTTAATGGATGAAGTATTGAGCTGTAAAAAAATCATAAAAATAACTTACAGATGGTACTGATTTGTACTGTTACCCATAATTTGAAGGAGAACTCAGTAATGAATCGTGTTTTTAGCCCTCACTTCAACCTCCCAGCAAATCAGAAAGGTTTTAGGAAAGTAGGAACTTGAAATTGTTGCTCACAGAACAATGAGTTATAAAAACATTAAGTGAACAAAATATGTTCAAAGACATAGATGTTTATTTTTTATACGAGGTTATAATCAGAGTCTAAAATATGTTATTGCCAAAGTTCTGGGTAAACTGTCAATAAAATGATAAACATATTACAATGAAAACTGTTCCCTAATTCAGTATATCATACTAGCTCTTTACCTTTATTTGAAATGCTAACACCTTGAATTTTCCAGGTAGAGAATCAGCATCAACTCCAGCTGATGTCTGGAAAATAAAATATTTCATAGCTATTACACACAGGTGAGCCCTAACTAACCTGGAACCAATTTAACATGATCTATTGATCAGAAACATTTATGGTTTTCCCATTTAAGTTCTTTTTTTTTTTTAAGATTTTATTTATTTATTTGATACAGAGATAGATTACAAGTATGCAGACAGGCAGGCAGAGAGAGAGGAGGAAGCAGGCTCCCCGCTGAGCAGAGAGCCTGATGCGGGCCTCGATCCCAGGACCCTGAGATCATGACCTGAGCCGAAGGCAGAGGCTTTAACCCACTGAGCCACCCAGGCGCCCCCCCATTTAAGTTCTTGAAGAAAATTGAAAGAAAACAAAATTAAATCAGTGGCCTAGTGTTGAGGAGAAGGTTAAGAAAAGAGAAAAGATAACAGGGGACTCCTACATTCTCAGAACAATTGGCTGTTAAGTTGAACAATATGAAATAGCTGTTTATGTAGGTCAAGAATATTTGGATACAGGCATATCCATATGGTTTGCTGTAGATTGAATGTTTGTGTTCTCCCCACCCGTACAATTCATATGTTGAAATCTAATCCCTAATGAGATGGCATTTAGAGGTGAGATCTTTGAGAGGTGCTTAGGTCATGAGGGTGGAGCCCTCATGAATGGAATTAGTGTCCTTACAAAAGAGGCCCCAGGGAATTCCTTCATCCATTCTGCCATGAGGGGTTACAGTGAAAGGGCTATCTGTGAACCAGAAAATGGGCTCTCACTAAATACTAAATCTGCCAGAGCCTTGATCTTGCACTTCTTTGCCTCCAGAACTGTGGGAAATAAATGTCTGTTGTTTATGAGCCACCCAGTCTATGGTATTCTGTTTTAGAAGCCTGAACAGACTAAGACATGGTTAGACCTAATATATACTCCCATGTTTTGTTTTCATTGCCCTACTTTTATAAACTGAAAGGGCTGCGATAAGTTGTCAAATAAAAATTAAATTATACTCAGTAAACTCTACTAAGAAAAGTAATCAAAAACAGTTCAAACAAAAAGAATTTTCAGAATACTAAAGTCTATTAGTCCAGTCTATTTCCTAAGTGTCTATCATGTGTATGGCACAGTCCTAAGAATAAATATACTTAAATAAATTTATATAAATTTTTTTATAATAATCTGCCTTCAAAGAATTCATTCTAGAAGGAGAGAAATATATACAAATACATGTTCACAGAAGGTAATAAGTCCTTCAATAAAAGCATGTATGAACTACAGTAAGGGTGCAAAGACGTAAGTATTTAATTCTTTGGAGGACACTTTTTGGAGAACCCAGCATCTGAGTTGGGTTGTCAAATGTGAAATACCTTTTGTCAGGACTGGGGGGTTAAAAAGGGGTGAAGAACATTTTTTTTAAAGATTTTATTTATTTATTTGACAGAGAGAGAGATAACAAGTAGGCAGAGAGGCAGGCAGAGCGAGAGAGGGAAGCAGGCTCCCCGCTGAGCAAAGAGTCCGATAGGGGGCTTGATCCCAGAACCCTGAGATCATGACCTGAGCCGAAGGCACAGGTTTAACCCACTGAGCCACCCAGGTGCCCCAGAGTGATGAGCATTAAGGAGGGGCCTTGATGTAGTGAGCACTGGGTGCTGTATGCAACTGATGAATCACTAAATTCTACCTCTGAAACTAATAATACAGTATATGTTAACTAAATTGGATTTAAAGAAAAAAATTTTTACAAGAGGACTTCCAGGAAAGGTAAGAAAACTGCAAAGAGCAGGTAGTGCTGGAGCTGAGAGGGCACAATAAAGGATAGTGGCAAGGGCTGCTGGGAGATGAGCTGGAGCTATTGGAAAGAACACTGGATGAGAGTGTTTTAATCTACATAGATTTTGCCTGATAGGTCATGGGGAAGTGGTTTTAGGTGGCAAAGTGGCATGATTAGATTTGGATTTTAACATAATCACATGAGCAGCTGAGCTTGGAGAGTAAATTAAAGAGAAGTGGATAAGCTGGAGTCAGGGAGAGTAAAGGAGGCTGTTGGGCATCAGGCAAGTCATGATAACTGAACAAAAACTGATCAGTTTTCAAACCTTATGGATAATCAGTTATTTTCAGTGGGTGTTTATTATATGAGGGAAATATTGCCTTTTTAAATTTGTTATATAGATAAATAGCATTGGAAATACTTACCTAAATGGATGATATACATTGTTGGTGTGTTTGTTACAAAGCTTTGTTTAGAAAGAGTGAAATAATTATATAGAAGCATAAAGCCCAGATATCACCCCAAACTACATACTCAGTATAAGTCCAAGGTAAGTGAGATGGCATTCTTCTACAAAGATCATCAGTGCTGCACTTAATCCTGCTACTGAGGGAAAAACCAATGATCTGAAGGGGCACATGCACCCTAATGTTTTTAACAGCAATGTCCACAATAGCCAAACTGTGGAAAGAGCCTAGATGTCCATCAACACATGAATGGATAAAGAAAATGTGGTATATATATACAATGGAATATTATGCAGCCATCGAAAAACTGAAATCTTGTCATTTTCAATGACGTGAATGGAACTGGTGGGTATTATGCTAAGCAAAATAAGTCAGAGAAAGACAAGTATCCTATGATCTCACTGATATGAGGAATTTGAGAAATCAGTTGCATTTCTATACACCAATAACAAGACAGAAGAGAAATTAAGGAATCAATCCCACTTACAACTGCACCAAAAACTGTAAGATACCTAGGAATAAATCTAACCAAGAGGCAAAGAATCTGTACTCAGAAAACTATAGAATACTCATGAAAGAAATTGAGGAAGAAAGAAAGAAGTGAAAAAATGTTCCATGCTTATGGATTTGAAGAACAAATATTGTTAAAATGTCTATGCTACCTAGAGCAATCTACACATTCAATGCAATCTCTATCAAAATACCATCAACTTTTTTCACAGAAATGGAACAAATAATCCTAAAATTTGTATGGAATCAGAAAAGACCCTGAATAGCCAGAGGCAATGTTGAAAAAGAAAAGCAAAGCTGGTGATATCACAATTCCACACTTCAAGCTCTATTACAAAGCTATAATCATCAAGACAGTATGGTACTGGCACAAAAACAGACACATAGATCAATGGAACAGAATAGAGAACTCAGAAATGGACTCTCAACTCTATGGTCAACTAATCTTCAACAAAGCAGGAAAATGTCCAATGGAAAAATTCAACAAACGGTTTTAGGAAAATCGACAGCCACATGCAGAAGAATAAAACTGGGCCATTTCCTTACACCATACACAGAAATAGACTCAAGGGCACCTGGGTGGCTCAGTGGGTTAAAGCCTCTGCTTTCGGCTCAGGTCATGATCTCAGCGTCCTGGGATCGAGGCCCGCATCGGGCTCTCTGCTCAGCAGGGATCCTGCTTCATCCTCTCCCTGTCTCTCTGCCTGCCTCTCTGTCTACTTGTAATCTCTCTCTCTGTGTCAAATAAATAAAATCTTAAAAAAAAAAAGAAATAGACTCAAAATGGATGAATGACCTCAATGTGATGCAGGAATCCATCAAAATCCTTGAGGAGAACACAGGCAGCAACCTCTTTGACCTCAGCTGCAGCAACTTCTTCCTAGACACATCGCCAAAGGCAAGGGAAGCAAGTAAAAATGAACTATTGGGACTTCATAAAGATTAAAAGCTTTTGCACAGCAAAGGAAATGGTCAACAAAACCAAAAGATAACTGACAGAGTGGGAGAAGACATTTGCAAATGACATATCAGAAAAGGGGCTAGTATCCAAAATCTATAAAGAACTTATCAAACTCAACACCTAAGGAACAAATAATCCAATCAAGAAATGGGCAGAAGACATGAGCAGACATTTCTCCAAAGACATCCAAATGGCCAACAGACACACGAAAAAGTGTCACCCGGTATCAGGGAAATACAAATTAAAACCACAACGAGATACCACCTCACACCAGTCAGAATGGCTAAAATTAACAAGTCAGGAAATTACAGATGTTGGTGAGGATGCAGAGAAAGGGGAACCTTCTTACACTGTTGGTGGGAATGTAAACTGGTGCAGCGACTCTGGAAAACAGTATGAAGGTTCCTCAGAAAGTTGAAAATAGAGCTACCCTATGACCCAGCAATTGCACTACTGGGTGTTTACTGCAAAGATACAAATGTAGTAATCTAAAGGGGCACCCCAATGTTTATAGCAGCAATGTCCACAATAGTCAAACTATGGAAAGAACCCAGATGTTCATTGACAGGTGAATGGATAAAGAAAATGTGGTACACACACACACACACACACACACACACACACACACACACACACAGGAATATTATGCAGCCATCAAAAAATGAAATCTTGCCATTTGCAATGACAACTGGCAAGTGGATGGAACTAGAGGGTATTCTGCTAAGGGAAAGAAGTTAATCAGAGAAAGACAATTATCATATGATCTCACTGATATGTGGAACTTGAGAAATAAGGCAGAGGATCATAGGGGAGGAGAGGAAAAAAGTGAAACAAGACAAAACCAGAGAGGAAAACAAACCATAAGAGACAGTTAATCTCAGGAAACAAACTGAGGTTGCTGGAGTGGAAGAGGGTGGGATGGATGGAGTGGCTGGGTGATGGACACTGGGGAGGGTATGTGTTCTGGGGAGCACTGTGTATTGTGTAAGACAGATGAATCACAGACCTGTATCCCTGAAACAAATAATATATTATATGTTAATAAGAAAAAATAATTACTGATAAAAATAAATAAATGGATTTATATTGATTTTAAAAAATAAAAAATAAAATAAAATTGGGGCCCCTGGGTGGCTTAGTGGGTTAAAGCCTCTGCCTTCAGCTCAGGTCATGATCTCAGGGTCCTGGGATCGAGCCCCGCATCGGGCTCTCTCCTCAGCAGGGAGCCTGCTTCCTCCTCTTTCTCTGCCTGCCTCTCTGCCTACTTGTGATCTCACTCTCTCTGTCAAATAAAAAAAAAAAAAAATCTTAAAAAAAATAAACTAAAATAAAACAATAAATAAAGGGTGTACTTTAATGAAGCCATATAAAATATATTTTAACTAACATTTAAATTTACACACAAAAATTATCAATTGTGATAAAATAAGTATAAAATTACCAGGTTGTTCCAACAATACATGCTAAATAAATGTCTGCTGTTATTTAATACTGAATAAATTAATGTCACATTTGACTTGTGTTATATTGATGAAAACTATTCATATAATGAAAATGCCAAGGTTAAATTTTGATTTAAGTTAAAGGCATACTCATGATAAAAGTTAAGGTAACTTCCCTTTGTGATGGTTTTAGGTCTTTATCCAATGAAAAATTCTAACTTTTACTATAAGAAAAAAAATGTCATTATTAGAAACTCTGTTCAACTCTAAATGATCTGACAATATTATTAATAACCTTTTAACATGAGGGTCATGAAATTTAAAATAAAAATTTTAAAGTCCAAACATAAAATCCAAGTTTAAAGGGAAAGATGAATTAGGGATTCCTGGCTGGCTCAGTTGGTAAAGCATGTGGCTCCTGATCTTGCAGTCATGAGCTCAAGCCCTACATTGGATATAGTAAAGCTTTCTTTTAAGAAAGAAAGAAAGAAAAAAAAAAGATGAATTAGAATATTGGATGTGACTTTATATTAAAGTGAAAAAAATGTTCTTTTCACCAAAAATTTCCTGAATGGGTTCTTTTGAATATTTCTCTTTAATATGTTTAAAATATGATTCAACTCATTATTTTCATTAAACTTTTTATACTTTTAAACCACTGATAGATAAGAAAGACTCCAGCTCCCTGGTATCTGAAATTACTATAGAGTAAGAATATAAGCAGTAAATTGTGTAAACAGACCCAAAGAAGCATTCTCTAACAGATAAGATGCAGGCAAAAATCTGCATATCTCAAAGCATTGAGTACGTGAGTGCATAGAAGGTGAAGAGTCTCACAGGCAGGACATCTCTCCTTAGATACATAGTGATTTTCTGATCAGGCATCCAAGAAACAGTTCTGAGTGTCTAAGGAGCAGTTAATGTATACTGGCAGGGAGCTTGTCCTGTTGCTAAAATTATGGCAGTGACCTCTATCTTTGGTCACCATATTAACATCATCACCATGCCATCATCTTTAATGACAATTTGTCAAGTGCTGTTGCATTCAGTATACCCGTTAGCCTGACCTGCCTTCCTTCCCTTGAGATAATTTCTAAGAGAAAATTTACCGGAAGAAGACTGAAACCGTTTCCAATGGAAACATGGGAGACAAACATTGCTGGGTAGATTTTGCAATCTACCCAAATTGGTTCACAATTTTTTTTTTTTTAAAGATTTTATTTATTTATTTGACAGAGAGAGAGATTACAAGTAGGCAGAGAGGCAGGCAGAGAGACAGGGAGAGGAGGAAGCAGGCTCCCTGCTGAGCAGAGAGCCTGATGCGGGCCTCTATCCCAGGACGCTGAGATCATGACCTGAGCCGAAAGCAGAGGCTTTAACCCACTGAGCCACCCAGGCGCCCTGGTTCACAATTTTTACATTAATATGAACTTGAAATATTATTTGTAAAAGATGATATTGAGAATAAACATGGGATATTTTTCCAGCTAAAATTCATCTTCTTATATTAACTAAGTTCACTTCAGGTTTTTTTTGTTTTGTTTTTTAAGATTTTATTTATTTATTTGACAGAGAGAGCGATTACAAGTAGGCAGAGAGGCAGGCAGAGAGAGGAGGAAGCAGGCTCCCCGCCGAGGAGAGAGCCCGATGCGGGGCTTGATCCCAGGACCCTGAGATCATGACCTGAGCAGAAGGCAGAGGCTTTAACCCACTGAGCCACCCAGGTGCCCCTCACTTCAAGATTTTTTAAAAACCATTTTGAAAGGAGACTTCGCATTATTCTAAGAAAGGTCCCTCCTACCTCCAAATTATGCTCATATTTTGTTGATTTTTTGTTTTTATAATGTAAAATTTAACCTTATGTGTGTCAACTATTTTATTTTTGTTTATGGTATAAAGTTGAGAATTAACTTCATTTTCCCCCCAAAGATAAGCCACTGGTCTTAATACCATTAATCAGTCATCCTACTTTTTTTCCAGAAATTAAAATTCCCTTTTTATTATACCTGACTCGTCTGAATTGTAAACACATCTGTCTGTCTGAATGAAGAGAAATCCATTGTCACAGCATGGTAGAATTTTTATTGCTTCTGAAAAATGATCAGATACAACTTCTAAATATACGTATAAAACTGCATTTGGTGCTCCAGATAAGTCTTGGTTGTATCTGTTAAAAAAAAAGTTAACAGAGGAAATATTATATGATAATCTTAAAATAGCCAAAGCATTTGTCTTTTAGTTAGCTATGAAAGTGATCTGAATTATTTATACACAACAAACATGAAAATGTTATAAAATAAAACAGTAAATATACTTTTTCAGGAACACTTCTGGATTTTTGTTTCTTATCAAATTTAGTTTGAAATAATTATGCAAAAAATTGATCCCAATTTAATGTCTATTAAAAATGACAATCACTGAAAAAATTCAATTTTTAAAAGACAAAATAACCAAGTCATTAAGAAAGATCAAAGGCTTGTCAGCAATGGAGGGGTAAGAGAGTGGGGGGATTAAATTACTTACCACATGGTAGTATAAATGAACATAATCTCTCTTAAACTTATAGTTCTGTATGGACTTATACTTTGAAAGCTTTCTTTTGCCAATGTCCATTGGTCATTATATAACTAGTATGCAGCCCTCTTCAAATATTTTGCATAAGGTCAGTAACTTTTATAGTAATTGTGGACATTTCTCTAATTTTCCTTGAATATTGTTCACAAATTCATTTGAAAGAAAATTTATTTGATTCAAGTCCAAACAGAAAATACTAAAAGCCTATGAAAGGTACATACTTTAGGAAAAAACTCATTTTTGTAGAAAACAAAGAGGTTAGAATGCTGTACATAATTTAGGAAAACAAATGTTCAAATTTTTCTCCATTCACCTCTTTGAAGTTTTTAGATCGACAGAGTCAAACCTATGTCTATGTCTTTCTCTTCCTCTATTTTTCCTCTGAATATATAAAATTTAAGTATATAAATTATCTCTTTCTAGTACAGTAGTCCCCCTTTATCCAAGAGGGGTACATTCCAAGTCCCCCAGTAGATGCCTGAAACTGTGCATGGTACCAAACCCTAAATATAAATAGTTTTTTCCTACACATACATACCTATGCTAAAGTTTAATTTATAAATAAGGCACAGCAAGAGATTAACAATAACTAATAACAAAATAGAACAATTATAACAGTATGTCATGATAAAGCTTAGGTACATGTGACCTATTTTCCTCTCTCAAATATCTTTACTGTATTTACTTTTCTTGTGATGATGTGAGATGATAAAATGCCTATGTGATGAGAGGAAGTGAGGTGGGTGATGTAGATGTTGTGACATAGTGTGAGACTACAACTGACCTTCTGATGATACATCAAGAGGAGAATCATCTGCTTCTGGACCACAGTTGACCACGGTTAACTGAAACCATGGAGAGTGAAACAGCTGATAAGAGCAGACTACTGTACTCACCTTGCAATTTTTAAATAGGTATACATGTTGGTTGACTTCATTTTCAACTCAAATCATCAAATCTTTTCACCTTAATAACCTTTACCTGCTTCACTCAAACTTTTACATTTCTTTATATTGTCCCTAAATCAAAAGTGGATTCCCTATTTAACATTTCTCACTTACTTATTTTCCTTCCTTCCTTACACTTATGAACTAGTAAATGCACTTAGTTTGATGTAACACATTTTTATACCCATATATGTAAAAAGGATCAATGTGTATTTTATAAAGAAATATTTGGCATATAAAATAAACTTTTATAAGAATACATACAGTTAAGTTTGCAGAACTTTGGAGGTTTTTTTCTGGAGATAAATTACCTTGGCCAAAAGAATATGTAAAACTATGATCAGGATAACTTTTAATAGCCATGGTCATAGCAAATGAGTCTGTGTATCCCTGAACTTGAATTACTACATTTTCAGAGGTTCTAACATAGAATACAGTAAGTGCTGAGACAACATACCTATTGAAATAAAATATAGTCAATCTGCTAATAAAACAACTTTTTAAAGTTTTTCACTTAGAAGAATCAAGTAAAATTAGCAATGCTTCTAATATATTTTATTTCTCGAAACTGTATTATCTATGATAAAGCCAGGATAGCTTCCTGAAAGCATCCCAAAGGTGAGTTTTTTGAGGGCGCACATGGAGATAGTTTTGATTAGCTACAGCCCGGGTGTGTTTAATAGAGTCTTCTACAAGAAATGCATATAAGGATTTTGCATCAGTCTTTCAAAGAATCCATTTTTAACCAAAATATCAACCAGTAAGTTACTTTTTCCTGGGGTAAGGGTAACAGCTTGGGAAAAACACGAAGTTTTAGAATACAAGTCATACATTGCTCACAAAGTACTCATGTAGAAAACAGAGTAATGGCATAGCACAATAGATAAAAGAAGAAATTCAATTGCAGTTTTCAGAAGTAGAAAATTTCATGTGGCAGTGATTGAGTTCTTTTTTCTATAAAATTATAATCAAAATACATTGCAAATGAAAATAGGATCTTTCACTTACGTTTGCTCCAGTACCCAACTTTTTCCTAAGCAGAAAAAAATATAGACGGAAAATGTTCATGGCTGGGGTAGCATTAAACTATTGACAGAACCTTTCTTGAAATTGCCCTCCTTTTTGTAAACTCAGCTTGAAGAATTTGGTTAAATTCATCTTCAGGTTAATTATTAACATTAGATAGTGGGATCACTGAGAAGGAAACCTAAGAATTAAATCACAACCTTTTAATGTCCATAGGTAATATTGGAATTTGAAGTATAAAGCAGATTTTGATGAGTAAAGCAGAAAAGACACCCAAACGGAGTGTCTAGAAAAATGTTTCAAAGCTGGTCACAGACAAACACTTGGAAGTTGCTCTGGCACATTTTCTGGGTGTAGTAGATGCAGCTGATACCGTGACCAGATCCCCTTTACAGGGCTTGGTGAACCCATCCTATAGATAACTGTGAGTGCTGGCTGCTAAAGCTTCCCCCTTCTCTAGGTTATTCCCCTCAACCATGGCAGACAGCTTGCCCAGAAATGCTTGGGAAGCTACGCCCCTCTCAAGGATTGGTCCATAGTTAATAACTGATTCTGGGAGCACAACTGCCTAGCTCCCTTGCTTCAAGGTGGGACAACTTTGTGGTACCAAGCATGCTAGCGAGCCCCCTGTGGGATAAGGTTAAAGCTAGACCTCAGCTGACACCACGTCTTTGCTTAGCTCCTTCCCTGCTCTGTGCATCTTCCCTCACAGCTTACAGGTTTCTCTCAAGAGAAGTCTTGCAATAAACCCACTTGCATGAGACTGCCTCCCTGTCTCAGGCTTTACTTTCTAAATTTATGGAGCATGGGAAGGGACTATCATTCTGGACCTTGAGTAGAATGTTTAAGATATGGAAGTGGTTCTGAAGCTTCGCTGGTGTGGGTCTGGTTTGAATTGGGACCCATGGGGCCTGTACAGATCCACTTTAGAGCAGATCTGAAATCCCACGGCAGCTTCCCAAATGCTGAGATCTTCCCAGGAACTCTAGGACTAGAAAAGATCCACCAATGTTGATGACTAGGACATGGCCAAGGGAGCTATGAAGCTATTGTTGTCTTAGGCTTTCTCAAATTTGCATTCAATTGCGTGCGTGGTCCCATCCTGAATTACAAGTGTCTAGGTATAGTTGGGATGCCTAGGGATTAGGTTATTGGGTTTTGTAATTGCCTCTTCACTTGACTGTTCTTCTGTCTAGGCTATAAATTCCATGAGGACAGGTAGTGGGTCTAACATATACAATGGGGACATACCCCAGAGCTTATTACAGTACTTAAGTACAGTTAGACACTCAACAAGTTGTTGCCAAACGAATGAATGAAAGATCAGGTTGGCCAAGGAAGATAACATATGAAAGGTAGGTTAATGGTCGATTGTATATGGCCCCAGATACCATGTTAATGAGTCTGGACGTCATTTTGTATGCAATGGGAAACAAACAAAGACATTTTGACCTTGCTGCTCTGACCCTGGGGATGTTGGCCATCTCTTTATGACTTACTAATGTTCTTTGTTCCATGAAAAGAATAGAGGTAGTACATTTTATGCAAAGCATTAGCGAAATTGTTCCCTAAGGTAAAATGCAAGCAGAAATTCATGAAATCCTAAAATGTCAAACATTCATTCACAACAGCAAATTTAAAAACTGATATACCACAAAAGTTTTAGATTTTGATAGTGTGGTAAGCAGGAGTTTTACAACTTTAATGCTTGACTTTATAATTTTGTTGGGACTGATGGACTTGTGTGAATAATTAATGAACATTCTCGTGGAAGTAATGTTGCTGATACATGTGCTATTGCAACATATTCTTCTGAACAGGGACCAATAAGCTAATATTTAAACCACTGATTGAATTCTGAACCACGTCAAGCAGGAGCAATGATAGGAAAATTAGGAAGCAACAATGTACTGAAAAGAATGATTTAATGTAAAAGGACCTTAAGATTGCAATTGCATAGATTCATTCCAGAACATTTTCAGACCAACAGTGTCAGAAACACTCTCATCAGAGATAAGAATGTTTTAATTTTTGGCCAACTGTTTCAGTAACTGAAGCCATCCAAAAGAAAAAAAAAACACTTTATTTTAAGGGCATATTTAACATGTCTTTTTTTTCACATAGGCTTTAGTATTTGGGCCATAAAAGAACAATGTGTGTTACTTGTTTTGTACTCAGTCCCACGCACAGACTCACATTATCACCAAGAAGAAATAAACGCAGTGACAAAGATCTGGAGCCAAAAAAGTGTCTGCTCAAATTTCACACTATGTCTGTACTTCTTAAACAGGCCACAAACATTTGATATTCCCTAATACTGAAATTTTTAGAGTTTTCTCCCTCAACCTTGTGACAAATGGGAAGAAAAATTATACAAGGGAGTTATCTCAAGGTTTCTCAACCACAGCATTATTGACATTTTGGGCAGGATGACTGTAATAGACAGCTGCCCTGTATGTTATAAGCTATTTAGCGGTATGGCTGGCCTCCCACCCACTAGATGTCAGTAGCATGTTTCCAGCCATGACAACAAAATGTCCCCGACACAGCCAAATGTACCCTGGTGGGGAGCAAGGCAAAATGGTCCTTGGTTGAGAACCATTGGATTGTTGTATGGTTTAGCATTTAAAGGGAGAATGAGGAAAGCACTTACCTGTGTCCCTATCAAAGATACAGAATTCAGGATGCTCTTCACTTGAGCTATTTGGCTACTTTAAGTTACCATGGCAAACTGTTATTCCCTTAGTTCACAAACAAGAAAGTCACTATTTCAAACACCATCTCTCTACTGATGACTTCTAAATTTATATCTCCAATTGATATCTGAATGTTGGGGTACCCCAGGGTTCTGGCTTTTTTCTATTTTTTAATGTACATTCATTCACTAAGCAATCTCATGCAATCTCATGGATTCAAATATTGCCTATTTACATCAACACACCTAAATTTTATTCCCTGGACCACTCTTCTAAGCCCTAGAGTTGTATATCTTTTTTTTTTTTTTTAGATTTGATTTATTTATTTGACACAGAGAGAGAGAGAGATCACAAGTAGGCAGAGAGGCAGGCAGAGAGAGAGGAAGAAGCAGGTTCCCTGCTGAGCAAGGAGCCGGATGTGCGCCTTGATCCCAGGACCCTGAGATCATGACCTGAGCTGAAGGCAGAGGCTTTAACCCACTGAGCCACCCAGATGCCCTAGAGTTGTATATCTAACTGCTTTACTCATACCTCCACTTGGATATCTAATTGGCATCTTAAACTTAATACATAACTAATGGGTCAAAGAAAAAATCACAAAGGAAATTGGAAAATACTTTAAGATGAATGAAAATGAAGACACAACATAACAAAATATATGGGATGCAATGAAAGCTGTGCTTAGAGGAAATTCTGTAATTATGAATACCAACATTTAAAAAGAAGAAAGATCTTGGGGCACCTGGGTGACTCAGTTGGTTAAGCATCCGCCTTGGGCTCAGGTCCTGATCCTAGGGCCCTGGGATCCAGTCCCCTGTCAGGCTCCCTGCTCAGCAGGGAACCTGCTTCTCCCTCTGCCCCCTTCCCTGCTTGTGCACACGCCAAGCGCGCTCTCTCTCAAATAAATAAAATCTTAAAAAAAAAAAAAGAAAGATCTCAAATCACAACCTAACCTCTACCTTAAGAGAGTAGGAAGAGGAAACTATATACAAAGCAAGTAGAAGAAAGGAAATAATGATAGAAAAACAATAGAGAAAATCAATCTAGGGGCACCTGGGTGGCTCAGTGGGTTAAAGCCTCTGCCTTCAGCTCAGGTCATGATCTCAGTGTCCTGGGATCGAGCCCCGCATTGGGGTCCCTGCTCAGTGGAGAGCCTGCTTCCTCCTCTCTCTCTGCCTGCCTCTCTGCCTAATTTGTGATCTCTCTCTCTCTGTCAAATAAATAAATAAAATCTTAAAAAAAAAAAAGAAAATCAACCTAACCAAAAGTTGGTTCTTTAAAAAGATCAACAAAATTAGCAAATCTTTAGCTAAACTCTCTAAGAAAAAAGACTCAAATTACTAAAATAATGAATGAAAGAGAAAATATTATTCTCAAGTCCACAAATAGAAAGGATTATAAGGGAATGCTATGAAAAACTGTATGCCAGGCGCCTGGGTGGCTCAGTGGGTTAAAGCCTCTGCTTTCGGCTCAGGTCATGATCTCAGCATCCTGGGATCGAGGCCCGCATTGGGCTCTCTGCTCAGTGGGGAGCCTGCCTCCTCCTCTCCCTGTCTCTCTGCCTGCCTCTCTGCCTACTTGTAATCTCTCTCTGTGTCAAATAAATAAATAAAATCTTAAAAAAAAACAAAACAAAAAACTGCATGCCAACAGATGAAATTAAAAAAAAAAGATGAAATAAAAAAGTTCCTAGAAATACTAAACTACTAATATTGACTGAAGAAGAGACAGACAATCAGAAAAGACTTCTAATAAGTAAAGCAATTCAATTAGCAATTTAAAAACTACCCACAAAGAGAAGCCCAAGTCCAATGGCTTCACTGGTGAATTTACATCAAACATATATAGAAGAATTAATGCCAATTATTTTCAAACTCTTACAAAAAAAAAGAGGAGGGAATTTCCAACTCATTCTTTCAGACCAGTATTACCCTGATACCCAAACCAAAGACATCATAAGATGTCTTAGAGACCAATATCACTTATGAAAATATATGTAAAAATGCTCAACAATATACTAGCAAACCAAATCCAGCATATAAAAAGACTATACACCATGAGGAAGTGATATTTATCCCAGGAATGTAAGGTTGGTTCAACATCCCCAAATTAATTAGTGTTAAACACCATAAGAACAGAATGAAGAACAAAACCCACAAGGTCATCTCAATAGATGCAGAAAAAGCATTTTACAAAATTCTGTACTCTTTCATGATTTAAGACAAAACAAGACAACAAACACTCAACATGCTAGAAATAGAAGAGAACTTCTTCAACCTGATAACAGCATCTAAGAAAAATCCACAGTTAACATCATACTTAAATACTAAAAGATTGAATGCTTTCCTCCTAAGATCAGGAAAAAAACAACGATGCCTACTCTTCCCACTTTCATTCAACATTACACCAGAAG
This sequence comes from Ailurus styani, assembly GCA_002007465.1. Taxonomy (NCBI): domain Eukaryota; kingdom Metazoa; phylum Chordata; class Mammalia; order Carnivora; family Ailuridae; genus Ailurus; species Ailurus styani. Next base: position 8,904,063 of record LNAC01000009.1, on the reverse strand, counting down.
TTCTAACCAGGACAGTTAGGTGAGAAAAATAAATAAAAGGAAGGAAAGGAAGAAGTGACACTATCTCTATTTGCAAATGACATGATCTTGTATGTAGAAAATCCAAAGGAATCCACTAAAAAAATTAACATTAAGAAATAAGTTCAGCCAGGTTGCAGGATACTAGATCTATATACAAAAGTCAATTGTATTTCTATACAGCAGCAATGATTAAACTGAAATGAAATTAAGAAAACATTTTCATTCAAAATAGCATCAAAGAAAATACTTAGGAAAAACTCAAAAGAAGTATAAAAGTTATATTTTGAAAACTACAAAACTCATGAAAAGAAATTGAAGAAAACTTTAAATAGAAAGACATCCCAAATTTATGAGTCAGAAGACTTAATATTGTTAATATTGCAATATGCCCCAAACTGATCTACAGATTTAACACCTAATGTGGCTCATCTAGCCTCTTCAGCTGTGGCACTTAATTTATGGTTTTATTGTTCCAACTGTGCTCTATCTGCTGGTGATATTCTGGTTTCTTGAAGTTGCTCTTTCAAGTATCTTTGGTCTTTGACAGGCTACCTATTCCCTTTGCCTTAGATGCTCTTCCCAACTTCCTCATGTGAATAATTCCCATTGGTTATCCTCAGGTCTCAGCTTACAAACCCCTTTTTTAAAGATATCTTCCTTGATCTACTTTGAAGAGGATAAATGCCTCTTTTTGTGTGTGCCTCGAAGACCCTATTTTTACTGAGTTTCAACACTTCCTATACAATTCCATCCATCAATCCCTTTTTATATTCTACTTGTCTGGATTCCCTTAATGAAATGTAGTCATGACTGGCAGGCACGGCCGACTCATATTTGCCGTATTTACTGAACAAAGGAACCGAACAAATTGAAGAACTCACATGCTGATTTTGTCAAATGATGCTTCTTTCTTCAGTTTCCACCAAACACTAGGGTGGTGGTTCTGAGTCTTGTCTGCACATTAAAATCATCTGGGGAGCTTTAAAAAATCATGAGTCCTAGGTCATACCTTGGACTGATTAAATCAAGGCCTCTTGGTGGGTGGGGTGGGCAGGCATGAGTATTTTTAAGCTCCTCTGATAATTATACAGCAAGGCTAAACCACTGTACTAGAAGTAGATTCTCTTCTATGGGACCATCTCCTAAGATTCAGTTTGGTCTCTTTTCTTTTACCTTTTTAGAGTCCCAGCTGGAACCTGAGCATTACCCTAAGTGAAGGCCACCTAAGGCATAATTATTAAGGGCGTCCTGAGAAATTATTACAAGAGGTAGTTAGGAGGAGTTCAAGTTCCTGTGTCAAGCTACATGGAGATGGGAAGATAATTCTGACAATAGACATTGCCATTCCGACTTTTCATGAGTTGAGCCTCAATAGGCTATGCTTGAGCTACCAGGAAACCCCAATAACAGGCTGGCTAAAAATGCTTAAGTCTCCACTGGGCATTGAGAGACAAGAACTCAGTAGTATGGTTTTGATTGGTTATAGTGGGGATTAGTATTAATAATAACAGAGTTACGGGCGCCTGGGTGGCTCAGTGGGTTAAAGCCTCTGCCTTCAGCTCAGGTCATGATTTCAGGGTCCTGAGATTGAGCCCCGGCATCAGGCTGCCTGCTCAGCAGGGAGCCTGCTTCCCCCTCTCACTCTGCCTGCTTCTCTGCCTACTTGTAATCTCTCTGTGTCAAATAAATAAAAAAAATCTTAAAAAAAAATAATAACAGGGCGCCTGGGTGGCTCAGTGGGTTAAAGCCGCTGCCTTCGGCTCAGGTCATGATCCCAGGGTCCTGGGATCGAGGCCCACATCGGGCTCTCTGCTCAGCAGGGAGCCTGCTTCCTCCTCTCTCCTCTCTCTCTGCCTGCCTCTCTGCCTACTTGTAATCTCTCTCTCTGTGTCAAATGAATAAATAAAATCTTAAAAAAAAAGAAAAAAAATAATAACAGAGTTAATTATATCTGGAAAGGACATAAAAGGAAAACAAAAAAAAAAAAGAAATAATGATGAGAGGCCAGGACCTCCAGCTGCAAGGAGCATATTAGTTCATAGCTTCCAGTTGTTAATGTTTTCAAGATCCACGTTAGCTTTCAAGCTCAGGCTGTGCCCTTCTCAGGCAGCCCTGAGCCAATGACTTAATGCTAGAGCCTGGCCATTTCTATGTAAGAAAATAACTTTATCTTTTAAGACTGAAAGATGATGACATTGTTAACTGTAAATTGAAGGAGGTAAGCTAGATGATATGACTGAAACTTGAGATTCTTCTAGTTCTCACATTCCATAAATCTGTTGAAAAGAATCTGGTAAAGTTTTATATGGATTGTCATTCTTTCTCAGCTCTGATTCAACTGTCAATACAAATATGATGTTTTCCTTCTTCTAGAAATTTGTCTCTAATTCACTTCCCTTTCTGATGTTATCCTGAATTTCTTCCCATTTGATGATATCTGCAGGATGATATTTCGAGACCAAGACAATATCTTATTCCCCAACTATATTTCATGTAATGGTTTTAACATCTCTTGATGATCTGTGTCTGAATCAAATATGTTATGGGTTGCAAATGGCAATTTCTTAACTTGGGCATTTCATCTGTATTTATTAGCTGGAATGCTTCTAAAAGAAAGGATCTCCCTTTATAGAACTGCGAAATGTTAACTTACAAAAGCTTTAAAATTAGGAAGGAACTTACAGGAATTTAGAGCTTAAAATATTTCAAAGCTAGATACAAGCCAGTAGCATTTGGAGGCTGTTCTGGTCTTAAATATTCTCTGGTCACATGGGAGAGCCACTCCAACCTTAAAGAGGTGAATGATAGGTGACAGTCTTGATTCAGGTGGTATGGTTCAGAGACAGAGGGGTTCAAGGTTTGCCTGAGTAGGGTCTGGTTTGGACCTGAGCACCTGTCCTGGCCTTTAGATGTGAACTCACAGGGCAGGCCTCAAATTCTTCAAATCTTGGTGTTATTACAAACATTGGCACTGGAAATAGCCCAAGGTTAACCCGAATAGGGTTATTGTAAATCGCTGGATATTGTAGGCCTTCCCATCTGGACCCAACCCACACATGGATTCACATGGAATAGCACCAAGTCTCTAATTCTATTCCATTTTCAGAGTATCTCACTTTTCTATATTTCCCACTAGATTGCAATCTCCTTCCGGGTTAAAACTGTGTCTATCTCATTCACCACTGCATTCCCACAAATCTGGTACATAATAGGGTTTTAATACGTATAGACAAAACAAATAGAGAGGAAAACAAGCAGAGATGAACAACAATAAAAACAAAAAATGAACCCAGTACACTGAGAAGAGATTATCAATGGTTTTGCAAACCAAGCCCAAGGAATTTGGTATTTTGCAGACAGGTCATCCTATATTATTGTATAGAGTTAGGTTATTTTCACACATCAATATTCATTAAGTATCTAATGTAAAATTTGCATCTACATAGTACATGATTTTTTTAAAATTTTTTTTTAAAGATTTTATTTATTTATTTGACACAGAGAGAGAGATTACAAGTAGGCAGAGAGGCAGGCAGAGAGACAGGGAGAGGAGGAAGCAGGCTCCCCGCAGAGCAGAGAGTCCGATGAGGGCCTCGATCCCAGGACACTGAGATCATGACCTGAGCTGAAAGCAGAGGCTTTAACCCACTGAGCCACCCAGGCGCCCAGTACATGATTTTATACTGCAGATTATACCTTACTCTGTGACATTAAAAAAGCATTTATTCTATTTATTTTTTTACTTATTTTATTTAAATTTAATTAGTTAACATATAGTGTATCATTAGTTTCTAACGTAGAGTTGTTATTCATTCATTGCATATAACACCCAGTGCTCATTTTATCACATGCCCTCCTTATTGCCCATCACCCAGTTACCCCATCTTCCAACCCCCTTTCCTTCCCGCAACCCTCAGTTTGTTTCCTATAGTTAAGAGTCTCTTATGGTTTGTTTCCCTCTCTGATTTCATCTTATTTTATTTTTCCCTCCCTTTCTCTATGATCCTCTGTTTTGCTTCTTAAATTCCACATATGAGTGAAACCATATGATAATTCTTTCTGATCGACATATTTCACTTAGCATAATACTCTCCAGTTCCATCCACGTCAATGTAAATGGTAAGATTTCACGAGCATTGTAAAATACGTCTGTAATTTAGTTAACTTTTGAAGTCACAGAAAGAAAAAAATAAATAAATAAGGTCACAGAAAGAAATGACAGTAACAGAACCTTCATCCCTGCCTGACCAGCTAGGCTGATTCTCCTCTAAAGCAAATTTGCAAAATCATTAAACTGGGTTTCGAAACAAGGCAAGTTCAAACAAGCAAAGTAACTTTGCCATCATTAGGAAAGAACTGAGGGACAGCCAAGCAACTCTACTATGGCTAGTATTTGTATTGTAAATGCAACAGAAGAGAAACAAGTTCTTCATATTTTGAGTTACATACAAATTAGTGTGGAATGAACGAGGTACCCTCACTCTTTTCCTATTCTCACTCTTGCTTTGGGGAGGGAAGGTCTTTTAACATGCAAAGAGAGGCAGTTAATATTCTAATTACCTAGAGAGAGGTTTCCCCTCTGACATCTCTAAGGCCTGAGGTCTGTCCAACACCCTTATGCTAAACACTAGTAGAGGGTACTCTCTTTGGATGAAGGAGGAAAATTTGGCAGTAAGGGACTGGAGAGTACCTATCAAGGTTAACTGGATGTGGACTACCCACAGGAAAAGTGTTTTCCACTATCCTCTGGATTTTGTGTATATATTTGATGGATTTTAATATTTTTGTATATTTTGTGTATATTTTTTATAACATTGATAATGAACTCACCAGCACAACATGATTTGATAATGGAACCCACCTGAATATCATTACAGACTGCGAGGCATAGCACTGAGGTTATACAATAAATCCAATTCTCTGGTGGAAAAGAGAAAAAGAAATGAATGTCAAAACAAAAAATGATGGAACTGAACTTCAGCAATGTACACATTCCAAACTAATATCTAACTTCAATAAAAAATGAATATATCTTCCTTTTAAATTTAAAATCTGGAGCTTTTCAGGAATTTCGGCTTTTCTACAACTCCAAGGGCTTCCTTCTGTGTTGCATAAATAGTGAGACAGGTGGGGAGCATCAGTCCTGTAAACGTGAATGTGAATAGTGCCCCCTGTTGGAAGTCACCCAAACTTCCTATTGAGGTGCATCCACTTCTGACTTGAAAAACCAGTGCCGAATGTGGCTTATAATATGGTCCCTCTTCCACCTTCTTCTTTTTAGCTTCTTCACTCCAGATTTTTGCACCAACTATAATGATCTACTTAACAACCAGCTGATTGTTATGCTCTTTCTTCCCCTTTTCCTGGGGTTTGCACAAGTCCTTCCCTTTGTCAAGCAAATTCTTCCCTTACTGTCCTACAGCTTGACTAAATTCTTTTCCTCTTTCAGGCCTAGGATGAAATATCACAAAGGAAAACCTTTGCTTAATAATAACTACAACATATTGAGAATTTACTATGGGGCAGGCACTTCTCTAAGTTCTTTCACAGGCATAATTATAATTATCAAGAAAACTGTAGGAAGTAGGTATGATTATCCCATTTCATGGATGAGGAAACTGAGGGACGGATAGAGGGAATTTCTAAAATATCGTTACAAAGATGGGACCACGAACTCTGGGATAAAATTATTAACTGTGAGCAAATGGTTAAGAATGAGGGATTGGGTCTCATAATGAAGTTAAGCATTGTGCTGGGATGGGAGTCTTTTGAGCAAATGAGTTAAGGTTCGAAGATTATGGTAAAAGGTAGTAACTGCATTGGAGATTTCTGGAGATGGTGCAGCCTCTGACGGTGACACGGTTCAAACTACAAGCTGGGAAATGGAAGGGGTGGAGGAAGGTGTCCTTGACGATGTTTTTGGTTTTTCTTAGAGATGTTATGTTTTTTTAGCGAGTGAGTGTGGGAGGCAGAGGGAAAGAAGAGAGCATCCCATGCAATCCCGCTGAGCAAGGAGCCCCACGTGGGGCTCGATCTCACCACCCTAAGATCATGACCTCAGCCGAAATCAAGCGTCGGAGCTCAACCGACAGAGCCACCCAGACGCCCTGACGATAATTTTTTTTCCTTAAATGCACAGTATCTGGTAAATCCTCTTTAAATAACCGCTGGATGGATGCGGTGAAATGCAGCACTTTCAGACAAGCCCTAACTAAAGTTCCTCGGAAGCTTCTCGCTTTTGCTCTGTCCCCAAGCAGAGGAGTATTCTCCACAGCCCACGGGAACATTCGCTGCCCAGATTCCCAGGCTGGTCTCGCTCCCTTAACCTCAGGTGGTAGCTGCGCCCAAGCCCGGCGCTTCATCCACGTCTGGCCTCACTGGTCCCTGAAGGCGAGGATTCGCCTCAGAAACAGGCCGCGCAAGGAGAAGTTGCTGCCAGCATCGCAAGGGCGGGAGCTTGGCGGCAGCACGAAGTCTGTCCCTCGGGTCCGCCTCTGGCCCAGCCGCCCGGCGGGAGCGTCTCGGAGCCTCGGCGTGAGGCAGCAGCGGCTACGCCTCAGGAAGGGAGATGCGCTAGTCGGGGGCTCGTGGGCGGCTGTAGCAGGAAACCTCGCCCCCCACAGTCTCCACACCTTTAGGAAGCCTCGCGTCCCTGAGTACCCGAGATAGAGGCGGGAAAGGCGGCGGGAAACTGGGCCCCGCCCACTCAACGGCTCCGGGAGGGGCGTGGTTGCAGCAGGCCCCGCCCACGCCGCGCGCGCGGCCCCTGGGCAACCGGCGCAACACAATAAAATGGCCGCTGCGTCGCTGGACGCCTAGAGGGAAGAAGCTGCGCGTCTCCAGCGCCGCCTCGTCCCGCCGGCCTGCTCCGCTCGCCTCCCTGGCGGTGAGTGCTAGGCCCGGTGCAGGCCGTTCTGGGGCATCGGGCGGAGCCGTGGGGGCGGGTGGCGAAGGCGCGAAGGCCTGGACCCAGCGTGGGGTGCGCCGGCTGGGGATGGATTCGGGGCGGGGGCGTGTTCCTGGGAATTGGGATTGGATGACAAGGCGGGGAGGGCCCGGAACGGGCGTGGAGAGGAGGATGAAAGAGGGAGGTTTGGCTGAGTAGTGAGAAGGTCACGGGCGGGGATGGCGGGGGCGCTTGGGGACAGAGAACTGGAATGTGGGGAAGTGTGGCCGTGGGGGTGCGGCGCCGAGAAGAATGGGGGTCCCGCCACCCAGAGGAGGAGGGAGGGGCTGGGCTGTGTCCGGTGTCTGTGGGGAATGACGGGGATAAAGGACGGTTTGGGTGTCCTCACGAGTGTCATGGTATCGTCGGGTATACAGTGCATGGACAGTGATGAAAGGGTGTTGGGAAAAAATGTTAAATAGAAAAGCAAATATTTTGTTGTATAATGGTTAAAGGATGCGTGAATTTTCATGTCAAAACTTGGGTTCGAGTCTTGATTCTACCACCTTGTATTACTTAACCTGATCTTGGACTTTGGGCATGTTCCTTAATCTTCCTGAGCACGTTTTCTCATTTGTAAAAACAACTGCTGGTTACCTTTGAGTCTGCACTATGTGTCAAATTCAATTTTTCAGTCCTTCACATGTATTAACTAATTCAGAATTTAAAATAACTTGCATGAGGTGGGCATCTTCAGTTTAAAAGTGATGAAATTGAGGATTAATCAGTTAGATTAATCAGAGAGATTAAGTTATTTGCCTAATGTCACACAGTAAGTGGCGAAGCAAGATTTGAACTGGGGCTGTTTAGTCCAGAATCCAAGCTCTTAATTCTCAATGAAACACTGCCACTTGTAAATGAGGTTAATAATTCTGACCTTATACATCATCTGTGAGAATTTAAATTTGCTAATGTCTTTAGAGTGCTTAGTACAGTCCTCTTTTCATTCGTTCAACAAATATTTATTGTACATCAAACAATAGAATCTCTATTTTCTTGTAGCTTAGAAACAAGCAATAATCAAGTTGTTGCACAAATGATTATTTAATTCTAATTGTAAGATGTTATAAGGGAGACTGGTGCAAAGACCATGTATAATAGGGAGATATAATCCTTTTGTGCATCTTGAGTGTAGAAACACTGCTTTCTCAGTTCTGTTTTTAAACCCTCACACAATTCTTAGTGCATAAAAGTTACTCAATAAAATTGAATTACTGAATAAGTAAATTAGTGGGAAGAGATGGGCAACTTGGGCTTTTAGGATACCTGAGTAGAATGGAGAGAGATATGAGAGGAGTACCCAGGATGTTCATAGGATGAAGAGGGGCATGGAGGTCAGGGTATTAGAGGGGAAAGGTTAGTAGTCAAGGAATCACATTGGGATAAAGAGGAATGTGTTGAGGTTTGGCTATTTTGTTGGAGGAGGAGAATTTGAAGTCAGACTATAGGAATGGATTAAGATGTCAGGATATTTGCTGAGATAAGTGGTTTGGGGAATCAGGACGGATATAGAAGTGTTGAGGTAGGCTACTGGAAAGAACTACAGATGAATGGAGACGAACACTGTGTTAGGACATTGGGGCAGAATTTGTGGGGAAACTTGGCAATGAGAATGAGATGAAGGATAGGAGGCTGAGGTTGACAAGCACAGGATGGCTGGATTGCCTTTGGTGAGGAGTGGGAATCAGCATATTTGAAAGGACTAGAGAAAGTTAAAGAGGAAGGTATTTAAATGGGTCAGAGGGCATGGGATGAAGCAGAATTGTAGGGAAAACACTGAGATGTGATTAAAAGGCTACAGGATGGAAAGAAGGATATGGAGGTCAATAAATCAGGATGGATATTTGCATATTGGAGTGCACTGGGAAGAGAGAGGGAGGGTTTGGGGATAATGGAGGTCTGTCTAATTTGGAGAAAATCAAAGAAGATGGAAAATTAGAAGTGTGAGGAAAGGGCTAATAGAGGGGGAAATATGGTCTTTAGTAAGCTGTGTGTCAGGGCAAGGGAGTGACAAGATGGATGGTGTTTGCTGACACATCAGTCATACGACTCTGATAATCCCATCATTCCAATAACTTTCTCTTGCACTGGAGACCCCCTTCTGTGCCTTCAGAATGTCTCCAGCTCTGGACTTTTTTGCTTCTTTTATTTTCTCTTTATTCTTGTTGCTTGTATTCTTCTCGCTTGTTTTATTTTCTCTTTATATACCCCTTCATACACTCTAGCCCTACCTCTCAGCTGTCTTCTTTATTTTCTTATTGCTTGGTCTTTATGTGATTACAAATGACATCTAGGGTGAGACAATCTCCCTATCTCTCCCTTAAAATTGTAGTTGACCATTTACTACATCTAGGTGCTAGTCTCTGAAATAATGCTAGCCATTCTCAAACACAGCCCAGTTCACTATTACTGAGTTAGCTATTTTATTTATTTATTTATTTATGTATTTATTTATTTATTAAAGATTTTATTTATTTTATTTGACACACAGAGAGAGATTACAAGTAGGCAGAGAGGCAGGCAGAGAGACAGGGAGAGGAGGAAGCAGGCTCCCTGCTGAGCAGAGAGCCCGATGCGGGCCTCGATCCCCGGACGCGGAGATCATGACCTGAGCCGAAAGCAGAGGCTTTAACCCACTGAGCCACCCAGGTGCCCGAGTTAGCTATTTTATAAGATGGTAAAATATATCTGTTGTTTTCAGTGCCCAGGCCTTATAGGAGCTATGGCAACCCAGGGAGGGGATCTGGGAATGCATTGTGACTTTGGAACTATTGCTTAATCTTTCATGTTACAATTTATAAAAGAAAGCAACTGACCTACATTTCAGAAATCCATTCTAATATGTTTCTTAAAAATCTATAAATGAGTAAAGCAGAGTTTTTCTGATCAAGAGAAGTAACAGAGGACCTCGTAATAGTCTAGTGAAGACTGAAAGGTCTTAGTCATTAGGATGTTATGAGAATTCAGGGTGGTTCAGTATTGTAAGAATTTAGAGAGAAGACTAAGATGTGGGATATAGAATAATTGCATTGTCTAAAAATATAAGATGTGCTTTTTTTTTAAGCCAAGAAACCAAAAATATATAAAGCATATTTTTGTAGCATGTGGCAACATCCTGTTATTCTAGTTATATAATTTTCTATCTTGTTACAGGGTAGGGAAAGATATGTAGAAGTTAGAGTTCATGGGCGCCTGGGTGGCTCAGTGGGTTAAAGCCAGTGCCTTCGGCTCAGGTCATGATCTCAGGGTCCTGGGCTCGAGGCCCACATCAGGCTCCCTGCTCAGCGGGGAGCCTGCTTCCTCCTATCTCTCTGCCTGCTTGTGATCTGATCTCTCTCTCTGTGTCAAATAAATAAAATCTTTAAAAAAAAAAAGAAGTTAGAGTTCATCCCTGTTATTCCCCCTCTTATTTTTTTAATCTCCTGTCTTTATGAAAACTACATACAATTCAGGAATAAATATATTTAATGTTATTTATTTACTTATTTTTACAATTGTATTTTTAAAGCACATGCCTCTTAGCTATCATCAAGTTTGAGTATATTATTCTTATTTAGAAAGAAACACCCTTACAGGTCAGTACAGAATCAGTATTACTAGGAGTTTCCATGGCAGAGTGGTGTGATAGTAGCGATAGAAGTTTTTGCCACACTTGGGAAATTAGGACCAAAAGCATTGTCGCTGGCATAAAAAGCAGTTATGTGAATTGGAGGAGGCTTTTCTGATCTATACAGATAGTTTAACATGAAAAAATGAATGAGAAAGTAAAGACACATAGAAGTTTGTAGTTTAAAGTAAACTGGATTGTTGGCACAAGGCAGTCAGCCATATTGTAATGTATAAGTGTGAAATAATAATCACTTTTTTAAAACAAATGTAGCAGATTCTTGTTCTCTTCAAACTAGTCACCTTAAGAAGCTAGATCATGAGTTCAGTGATGCTATTAAATTTTCTGTTTTTCCTTCAGGAATTATCTTATAGTATATGCTATCTGTTGATCAAGTTCATTTAGTGTTATTTATTCTGGTCTATTTTGTGTGAGGCACCATGCTAAGCTCTAGAGAGCAAATCAAACATGATCTGAACTCTAGAAAACTCAGCAATATGACACAGTAATGAAGACATGGGCTTTGAAATCAGATCAGGATTCAAGCCTTGGATTAACCAATTAGTTATGGGGCTTTGAACAAATTACTTAACCTTTTAATCTTTAAAGGGGGAGATGATAACACCTATTTTGTGGAATTGTTATTTTTAATCCTCCTAATGTGATGATATATGTAAGAGCTTATCACAGTATTTGACAGATGGTAAAGTTAATGTTCAACCTGGGAAAATTAAAACAAAGTGTAGCTGAAGAAATGGGTCTGATTTTCTGGTGGGATGTATAAATAATTCTGAAAGCAGGACCCAAAGAGGAGTTCCAGACACGTTTTGGGTAAGATCAGCATTTCTAGAATGATTGTATCATCATGGAAAGATATTATATCTCTTAATTATTGGTTAATTGACTATATTAATGGCACCTCTCTTTTCCATATATTATATATATTCCAACCATTTTACAAATAAATTTCTTCATAATCCCAGCCTGAATAACAGGTGTTACGAAGGTGCTCTTGTGAAAGTGTTCACACATCAAACCATTATAACATTTCGTTCTAATACCAATTTATATAGCATTAACATTGGAGCTGCCCAAAATCTTTGAATTGAAAACTTATCTAAAAGTTAAAGATTTTATTTATTTATTTGAGAGTGAGCAAGAGAGAGAGCACGAGCAGGGGTAAGAGGTAGAGGGAAGAGGAAGAGCAGACCCTTGCGCTGAGCAGGGAGCCCAGTGGGGTGCTTAATCCTAGGACCCTGGGATCATGACCTGAGCCGAAGGTAGACACTCAACTGACTGAGCCATCCAGGTGCCCCAACTTCTCTAAAACTTAATTTGTGTTTTCTTTTCACATTTTAAGAAGGGAAAGTAGGGGAGATTATGGATTTTGAGCAAAAATAAGATCATTGTTAATATAGCCTTGCTGAAGACCTATCCATTTTATAAGGTTTTGTCTAAAAGTTTGTCAAACTTACGATTTTTGCAATGGTTATACTTATAAAAGTAATTGTATATCATGAAAATCTTTTTGACATAAACCTAGCCTTGTGCATTAGGACTCTTGGTGTTGAGGATTAATACAGCACAAGAAGATATCCTTTTGTTGAGGTATTAAATAAATGCATTTTATCATTTCTTCATGAGTAATTCATTAGATAAAATTAATTATCTGCTTTCTGCTAAGTTCTGCCCTAGGCCTGGAATAAATCAGTGAACAATATGCCTACTTTCATGGAACTTACATTCTATTAGATTAGTTATGTGATTTGACTTACAAATTAGTTTGAGAGGAGAACTGATTCTCACCATTACTATAGCTAGCATTGTGTCTGACCTAGTCATTTACCATTCTGGGCTTTAATTTTCTTTTCTGAAAAGTAAAAAGATTTGACTAAGATCCTTTTCCTAATAAGTGCTTTCATTCCTTCTGGAAGACCTAAACTTCAACAAAATTGATTTTGTGGACAAGCAATAGTAAGCATGCGGGTTTGAAGCAATCAGATGTTTTTTAATAGCATGAGACAAATATGAATGAATATTGGAAGCCTAATGTTTAACCAAGGAGGCAGATATAAAAACTATTCTATTATTTCATTTACATATAGTTCAAAAATAGATCACGGAGTGCCTGGCTGGCTCAGTCAGAAGAGCATGCGACTCTTGATCTCAGGGTTGTGAGATCCATATTGGATATAGAAATACTTAAAAATAAAAATCTTAAATAGTAAAAAAAAAACTCTGGTATTGGAAATCAGGGTAGTGATTACCCATGTCTGTGGGGTAATGACTGGAAGAGGGTACAAAGTGGCTTCTGGCGTTCTGGTAATACTCTGTTTCTTGATCTGGATACTGGTTGTTCACCGTATAAAAATTCATGGAGCTGTGCACTTATAATTCATGCATTGCTCTATATGGGAGGAATGGGGGAAGTGATAAATTCAGTTTGGACATGTTGAGTTTAGGATGACAGTGAAATATCAAGTAGACAGTTGGGAACAGGAGTCTGGAACTCAGAGAGGTTGGATTGCAGATATAAACCTCAATATACAGGTGACACTGGGAGATGGGTATGCATTAGATTATCTAAAGTGAGATTGCAGAGAGAATCCAAGAGACTTAAGGCGCTCTGACATTTGAAGATTGAATAGAGGACTGTGAGTGAGCAAAGGAAGCCAAGGAGTGGCCACAAAGGCAAGAGGATACCAGGAGAATGTGGTGTCCCAGAAGTGAAAGAAGAAACTTTATCAGAAAGGAGAGAGTATTTGTCAGTATTAAATACTGCTGGTTGCCAAACATTTCCAGCTTCCTACATTCTAGGACCCTTTGTGGGTATGAGGGATATTGTGACTACTTTGGTCCAACAGAGAAGAGAAATGACAGGCAAGACTTCTGGCTGGAGCAGGTGTCAGTACAAGAGACGCTGGAGGTCTCTTTTCCCTCTGGCAAGGTAATCAGCAGTGTTTGAAGCAGTGTCTGCTTCCATTAGCTTGGAGTAGTATGGGTCCTAGCATCTGTAGCCTCTGAGTTTATAACTTTGTCATCTTCCGAACTCGAGAAATAAGGATGCTTGACTGGCTCAGTTGGTAGGATGTGTGACTCTTGATCTCGGGGTCATGAGTTCAAACCCCACTTTGGATGCAGAACGTTAAAAAAAATTCTAGAAGTAGATAATAGTTTGGAGAGCGTCAAAAAAATTAACCTTATTAAATACGCTGAAAACTCTTACAGGTTTTGATGGACACTTGGCTTTATTCTTGCCATGAAGAAAGGTTCTCAGCAAAAATTTTCCAATGCAAAGATCGCACCATCACCTCACTCTCCTAGCCCACCATCCCTTATGTCCAATATGAGATCTAGGTCACTTTCACCTCTAAGTGGATCTGAGACTCTTCATTTTGGAGGACAATGGAATGAGAAAGTTGAGATTACGGATGAAAACACGGTACTTTTGGACTACCAAGACCATAAAGGTAATGTTTTTTAATCTAAGAATTTCAATACATCCTCTAGAGTAGAGATGGAAAATTACCAAACTTACATTTTTGGTCCAAGTGAAATATATATCTTTGTACTAACATGACCTATTGTTTATACCGACAGAAAGCGTATAGGGACAGTGGAGACTGAAGGCTTCTGGGTGAGGGTGAAGCTGTCTGAGAGGGTTAGGAGAGGAGAGTTTCCAAAAAGAGGAAGCTTTATTTCCTGTGGTGCGAGAGTACCTTAAGGCTCATATGCCAAATTAGCCATCATCCTTGGTTAGAGGAAAAGCATATCTGTTCACTTCAGAGTGGAGTGCCTTAATTCAGTATAAAAATGTAATCTATCCTTGGGCTATTCCAGTCTGCTTATTGGCAAACTGCTTATTGTGTCCCCGTAAGGGACATGTATGTGTTCCTTCAAGGTTTTGTTTTTATTTTTTTCATAAAAGCAGTCTGTTCCTGTGGGAATCTGTTTTCAGAAATACATTATTTTCTTCTAAGAGACGACAACGTAACTGAATGTGAATGAAAACTACGTGATTTCTTTGCTAAGTCATGAAATCACAGCTCTCTCTCTGCTCAGTTTTGATTACTAGACCTTATCAGTGATTGAGTTTAGACTATACTCTTGCTGTCAGTTGGTATACTGTTGACTCTAATTTGATTAAGATTTTAGAATATTTGTCATTTTCTTTCCTAGAATAGCCCAAATTAAGGGAAAAAATCATTTTATTTTGAACCAAAATAAATGTAATATTTACTTATTATAAATAATTATAGGGAAACTTTGTCATACAGCTTGGATCTGAACCCTGCATTTAATTTTTTCTGACTCCTAAAGAAAGAATTTTCTTTTTACAGCTGCTTTTGGAAAATGTAAGATGGCTTTAGGAAACTTTGACAGGAGTGTCCAGGCTTAGGACAGGGTGTGCGGTCCGTGAAGTTAGTACTTTGGGTTATTCTGTGTTTAAAAGAGCAACAAATTTAAGTTTCTCACCATTTAAAAAAAAAAAAGAAAAGGATTTTTAAGAATTCTGGTATTTCTGAAGTTTAGATTGGAATTTAAAAAAACCTGAACAACCAGATTAGTGACAGTTTATTTAAAACAAAACAAAACAAAAAACTAGGTAATTTAGGACTGTAATAAATCGATAACCATTTAAAAAAAAAATAATGGGCGCCTGCGTGGCTTAGTCAGATAAGCATCCCATTCTTGATTTTGGCTTAGGTCATGATCTCAGGGCTCTGAGATCCAGCCCTACTTTGGTCTCTGCTCTGGGTGTGGAGCCTGCTTAAGATTCTCTCTCTCCCTTTCCTTTCACACCCCTTCTCTCTCTTTCCCTTCCCTCTCTTTCTTTTCTTCTCTAAGAAAAAAAAAATATCAAAAATATTGCTAAGACTTCAATGCTGCATATGATTAAACGTGTAAATTTTGGATTCTTCTGCCTGGGTTCAAGTCCTGGATTTCCACATCATTAGACACAAGATCTTGAGCAAACTATTATATTTTTTTAAAATAAATGGAAATAGTAATTTCTATTTTAAATGTACAAATTAAATTGTAAGTAAAGCATATAGCACAAGCTTGGCACAGAGCTAATATTTATAAAGTATAACTTACATTATTGTATATGTATATAATTATTATGATATAATGCTATATAAAGTAAAATATTACTAAAACAATGCAGTTAGAACTAACCAGCTGTTTTTATATTTGCATGGCTTAAAAAAAATTTTTTTTTGTTATATAACATCAAAATAATTTGTTTTTCAGAAATGTCCTGTTCTACTGATGATCTGTTTCTGTAATTTCAGACGCTGATTCACATGCAGGAGTCCGATATATTACAGAGGCCCTTGTTAAAAAACTTACTAAACAGGACAATTTGGCCTTGGTAAAATCTCTGAACCTTTCACTTGCAAAAGATGGTGGCAAGAAATTTAGGGTAGGTTACCAGCATTGTTTTTTAATTTTCTGTGTTTTAAAACTGAAAATTAAAAGATCATATTAGATTTACAATAACATCTCATCCTAATGTCACCTAATTTGTAGCAGACCTTGTGTTGTTTTCAGTGAAAGTTCTATATCAGAACTATGACGTCTTCACATTCATAAGCTCCTATTATTCTATACATTATTGGATTCTTTCTAGAGATGGGGCTGGCAAACTACAGCTTGTAGGCCAAATCTGGCCTGCCGCCTATTTTTGTAAATAAAATTTTATTGGAACATAGCCACACTCATTTGTATACATGACGTCTGTGGCTGTTTTTGTAGTACAATAGCAGGGGTAAATAGTTGTCACAAAGACTATATGGCCCATAAAGCCAAACATATTTACTATATGGCTTTTTCGAGAGAAAGTTTGCTGATCCCTGCTCTGGAGTGTTTATTACCTTATTTGTAAACTATACAACATGAACACATTGTAAAAGACAGCTTAAACTTTTTCATTGAAAAACATGTAAACTTAGATGTCTGCTACATTAGTCACAAAAATTAATTCCGGAGGTTGAAGATTTAATGAAACCAAAACAAAACTCACAAAAATGCTATAGGAGTATTAGGAAAGAATATAGGAGGGTATACTTTAGAATCTTAGAGTTGGAAGAGCCCTAAAAGCAAGCACCAACCCTAATGCCACAAAGAAAAATATTGACATACTTAGTGTACATAAAAATTAAACTGTTTAATGAAAGATTATCTTTTAAAAAGTTAGACTGTCAGGGAGCGTTTTCAGCATGTATAACAATACCCATATAAAGAGCTTCTACAATTCAGTAAGAGAGACAACTCAGTAGAAAATGTGCAAAGGATATGAACAGGGCATTCACAAAGGTATTATAAATGGCTAATAATAACAGAAAATATGTTCAACTTTATTATCAAAAATAGGAAAAGAATAGTTTGATACCATTTTCATTCTTGTATGTCTAAAGGATAAGAATTAAAAGGATTTTTTTCAGCGTTTAAAAGGTGTGGCAAGTGGGTATTATCATACTGTCTTAGTGGGACATATACATTGCTCCTGCATTTTAGAAAGACAGTTTGATAGCATTTATCCAAATTTCAAGTCTACTTATTTGATTCACCAATTGAGTTTATACTTACTGAATTTATACTTACCAACCCAGCAGTTCTACTCCTTGATGTCTGTTCTACTGATATTACATGCACATGTATCCAGAAGTGTCTATATAGTCATGTTTATTAAGCATTATTTAAAATAGAAAAAATTGGAAATAACCAAATTTCTACCAATAGGGAATCAGTTAAATAAATTATGGTGCTGTAGGCCATGAAGTACTATGAAGTTTCTTTAAAAAATAAGTTAGAGCTCTGTGTATTAATGTGGGACAATGTCCACAGTGCATTTAATGAAAAAAGAATTCTAAAACATTTTGTACAGTAAAGTGTAAAAATTCTGTTTTTCTATAGTGTATATGTGGATGTAAATGAAAGATACAGGTGTTTATATGTGAGCCTCTTAACAATGGTTACCTTTGATCAGTGGGATATTTTTTTACAGGGACCTGGGGACTTGATGAAGAGAGCTTCTTATGTTTCATTTGAAATTTTTATTAGAATATATATCTTGTGTAATTAAAAAGGAAAAAGACATTCTGGAGTTTACAAGTTGCAAAAATGAAATCAAAGTAGTAAATATTTACTGTATGGTTATTATATGCCAGGCATTATGTTAGGCTGTGGGAATAGGTACACAGATAAATAAGCTTAGTTTCTGATCTCTGGGAACTTAGAATTTCCTAGAAGAATGCCTGGGATTAAGATGAAAAATAGTGAAGGGGAATCAGAGAGAGAAAGAGAAAGCATAGATAGGAGAGGCATACCAATGAAGAAGTCTGAAGGGGCTATTAGAACAGAAGATCTAAGAGTATGATGAATGGAGACCAAAGGAAGGAGAACTTCAAGCAGGAATGGATGATATAAAATGTCACAAAATCATTAAATAGGATGAAAACTTAGAAGTCATTTGAACACTACATCAAAAACTAATGATATACTATATGCTTGCTAAATGAACACAATAACAAAAAAAAATTTTTTTTTTAAGATTTTATTTATTTATTTGACACAGAGAGAGAGATTACAAGTAGGCAGAGAGGCAGGCAGAAAGACAGGGAGAGGAGGAAGCAGGCTCCCCGCCGAGCAGAGAGCCCGATGCGGGCCTCGATCCCAGGACACTGAGATCATGACCTGAGCCGAAAGCAGAGGCCCTAACCCACTGAGCCACCCAGGCGCCCACAAAAAAAAATTTTTTAAAAGGACCATGATTCAGAAAAAAAATCATTTGGATTTGGCAGTTAAAAAACCCTTCTATTTCTCAAACCAACCAAATTCAGTCTTTTAGGGCTTTTGTATTTTCCTACTCTGCCTGTTATTCTCTGCCCCAAGATATTCACACAGCTGGGTTCTTGTTATTAAGGTCTCAGTTCAGTGTACTTCCACTGTGAGGCCTTCTCTTACCACCCAGTTGCCATTAGCTACCTTCTCCATGACTCTCATTCTTTTTGCCAACAAATATTTATTCAGTGCCCACTATGTGCCAGGCATTTATGTTTATGCAGTGAACACAACAGACAAATCTGTCCCCTTGGTGCCTTGCATGCTTTCATATCACATTATCTTTATTTTCTTGTTAGTACACTTCAGTGTCTGAAAATGTTGTTTATTTATGGGCTTTCTCTGTGAATGAAAGCAAGAACCTTGGTTTCCTTATTCACCAATGTATTTCCAGTACCTAGAACAGCCCTGGCACATAATCCATATTTGATAAATATTTGTGGAATGGGTGGATGGATGACAATCTTGGAGAAAACTATTTGAATACATAGTACAAGCAGAAGATATTTTGCCTTATCAATAGAATAAATGGAAGGCAGAATGAGCAAATGTACACCACTCTTGTGAGAACATGGTCACCAGTAAAGAAGTTAAAATGATAGCTTGATAGGAAATCAAGTTTAGCGTGAGGTGATTTGTTTTGTATGGAGGAGGTTGAGCCTGTTGGGCAAAGGCTCCTTGTAGCAGGGGAGTTGTCTAGTTAGTTCACTGGTATCCGTTGCCTGGTGGTGCATCTGGTATGTAGTAAGTACATAATGGATATCTATTGAATAGTGACTTTTTAAACTTGAGGGGAAGATCCAGGAGTGAAAGAGGTTAAAGATGTAAGACTGGAGGTGGGGGAAGGTAGATGAGGTTACACAAGAGCATAAGTACCTGGGTGAACTTCAAAGGAAGAAGGAGAGGAGGGACAGGCATAGAAAAGTTGAAGTGGAGGAAAAGTTGAGGTGGAATTCTTGTTGGTTAGTCTTGATTTTCTTGATACATAAGAAGTGTTGTCCACTGAGGGCGAGGAGAGCTGCTATTCCTGGTTGAAGGAAGCTGTACCAAGGGATTGTCCAGGAGAGCAGGAAGGGTTTATTATTCTCTGGGGACTGATCAAAACAGCCCCTGATGCACATACATGCCTGTTGTACTTTATGTTAAGGCATCTGTCATATATTTATTCATTTGTTTCCAATTAGTATATCGAAAATTTGGAAAAATGCGTTAAACTTGAAGTACTGAATCTCAGCTATAATCTAATAGGGAAGATTGAGAAGTTGGAGAAGCTGTCAAAATTACGTGAACTCAACTTATCATATAATAAAATCTGGTAAGTAAGTACTTCTTTAGTTAGCATTGCAGGGTTGTCTTTGTTAAAGAGGTAGATTAATGTTGCCCACATTACTGAATTGAAAGAGTCCTTTGAAACAGCAGGCACTTGGATCCTCATTCAGTGCTAGTCTAGCCCTTTGCATATGATAACTGCTTTCATGTTTTGGTGTTACTAAAGTACAGTATAATATCTTTTTAGCATTATCAAAGAAGGAGATAAATGAACAGCAAATTTTATTTTAATTCCATTTTGACAGGATGTTTTCACAGAGTCTTTGATCCACTGCCTTATTACATTAAGAAAGTTGACATGAAGCAGAGTGCTTTAACCCTGTCATTTTGATCTTAAAGATATTTCAATGTATTTTGATCCTATGTGTTTATCCTGAAGTTCTTTATTCATTGCTATAATACACTCAGTCGTGCTTCCATTTCATAATATATATTACTGTGAGAAATAAACATAATAAACATAATAAAACATAATAAAAACCACACATAGAAAACTTTTTATAAACAAAATGATGCAATTACCAAATCTTGAAAATCTTTATATCTGTGTACTTCCCCCACCTTAGACTCAGAAGATATCGTGTCCAACAAAACAAAACCACTGACAGTGGCAGAAGCTCTAATATGGCAGAAAAATGCAAGGGTAAAAAATGGAATCAAATCCTTAGTATGAAGTTTGTATAAAAAATATTGATCCTGATAAAAATAATCTCAGTAAAATAAAAATGAAAATAAAGAAGCTTAGAAATATTTGCCCATAGAAAATTTACCAAAGAATTAAAATGATAATTAAATTGTAATCAATTAAATTGACAGTTAAATTGGGAAAATATTTCATCAGTGAAAATTCATCAGTATGAATGATAAATGTTTTATTGATTTAAATATTCTGATTAAAATATTTATGTTCATAAATACAGTGTTCTAGAGAGTCCATCAGACCAAAATGGCAGACATATCCTAATGTGTCATAGGTGATCTTTTGGTGATGACTTAGGGTAATAATTAAGGGTATCTCTTGTACAGGGCTATATAGAACATAGAAAAGTGTGCTATTGAGTGTTTCAGCTCTCCCCTGGCTGTCCACAAGTACTGCTCCTGGTGGGTAGTGATAATGCCCTGAATAGACTCCTTTTCTGTGTTGTGGGATCCTAAAGTTTGATAGTAAGATAGGTAGGATTCCTGGACCCAGTAATGAAGAGTTGGCAGCTTAGCTGTTCTAGTCAATTTCTTTTTAGCCACTTTTGTTTGGTTCTCATTTATTAAAAAGGTTAACAAATTATAATTATGAAAAGTAACTCCACATAAAACCAAGGCTATTTATTCTTAAGCATACAGTGGAGGGACTCTATCATTGTATTTACTAAATTTGATTTTTCCTTTGGTTTCCAGCAAAATTGAAGGCATAGAAAATATGTATAATCTGCAAAAGCTAAACCTTGCAGGAAATGAAATTGAACATATCCCAGTATGGTTAGGGAAGAAGTTAAAATCTTTGCGAGTCCTCAATCTGAAAGGCAACAAGATATCATCGGTAAGTTATTCAAAGTAGCAAGATTTTTTGTTTTTTTCAAATTTTTAGACTTGTTGAAAAACTAAGTTTTTAAAAAATGAGATTTCTTGGGGTGCCTGGGTGACTCAGTTGGTTAAGGGTCTGTCTTTGGCCCAAGTCATGATTCCAGGGTCCTGGGATCGAGTCCCCCATCAGGCTCTCTGCTCAGCAGGGAGCCTCCTTCTCCCTCTCCCTCTGCCACTCACCTTGCTTATGCTCTCTGTCTGTCAAATAAATAAATAAAATCTCTCTCTCTCTCTCTGTCTTTTTTTTTGAAAAGAGAGATTTCTTCTTTGAAGTTTCTTGGTCCTTTGACAAGACATCAAATTTAGACATAACCTAGAACTCTCTAGGGTAAATATAGGCATTTCTGGCTTTACGTGGTTCCATGGTAACTGATCATTGACCTCTTAGGATTTTTGTATCTATCATTTCATTTGAGCCTCAGGAAACTTTTCCTAAGGAAGCAGTAAAGGGATTATTTTTTGAATGCTAACAGGTAGGTAGGACCATCTTTTTCCCATCTTTTTCTCAGGTTAAGTCTCTTACCCAAAGTCACACAACTTGTGCCAGAGTCTGGGTCACTGAATGCCAGGAACCAAGTTCTTTTTTTGTTTGTTTTGTTCAAACTTATGAATTAAGCTTGATTATAGTGTCAGGTGTTATAAGAGTTATTGTTAGTGTCAGGTTCAATCACTAGTTCTTTTATCCTAGAGCAACTTTGTTATCATGGCTCACATTATCTGATAATCGTGTATGCTTTCCTTTGGAGTATAATTTATAATTTTCTTCTAACATTTATACAGTTAGGTGTTTAATAAGTATTTGTTAAGTAAAACATTAATTTACTTAAATCTGTATTAAAATTGGAACAACCCTACCTTTTTAAAGAACATCAGTCATAGAAAAGACAGTAGAAGATGTGCTTTCTAATATGGGTCTAGACCTGCCTCTGTGACTTTGGAGAATCCCTTTCTCTCTCTAAAACTCATTGTTTAAATTGGAGAAAACAAACCCTACCCTGCCTTCTTTGCGAGGGTATTATGGGGCTTAGATAAAATGATGTGAAAATGTTTTAAAAACTTTAAAACACTAAGTAACTCCTTAAACCTTCACCAGTAGAAGCCAATAATGATAAACATTTGTTTAATTACTGTGCAGTTTGCAATGTCCATGCTTTCTTATTTCATCTTTAT
Source organism: Ailurus styani (assembly GCA_002007465.1). Lineage (NCBI taxonomy): Eukaryota > Metazoa > Chordata > Mammalia > Carnivora > Ailuridae > Ailurus > Ailurus styani. Next base: position 8,881,564 of record LNAC01000009.1, on the reverse strand, counting down.
AAAGGTCCAGTAAGGTGACTCTGTACCATTTCACTGCAACAGCCCAAGAGCCTCAGAGCCCAAACCCTATACCATGTTGCACACTTTAGAGCTCTTGGGGTTTATGCAGTGATGCAAAGAGGTAGCCATGAATCTAAAATTTGCTATAAATATTCCTCCAAGTAGTCAATTGTTAGATAGTACTCAGTGTCAACTGGTGTTAACAGAAAAATCATTCAAAAAATATTTATTATCATTTCTAATTTTTCATGACTTTCTCATCCCAGTTTATATTTGACATTGGGATCAGTAAGAGTGATACACATTCACTTGTGAGAGGAGATTTATTTATACTGGGTATTAAGAGTAGCATTTCTCGGGCGCCTGGGTGGCTCAGTGGGTTGAGGCCGCTGCCTTCGGCTCAGGTCATGATCCCAGGGTCCTGGGATCGAGGCCCACATCGGGCTCTCTGCTCAGCGGGGAGCCTGCTTCCTCCTCTCTCCTCTCTCTGCCTGCCTCTCTGCCTACTTGTGATCTCTCTCTCTGTGTCAAATGAATAAATAAAATCTTTAAAAAAAAAAAAAAAGTAGCATTTCTCAACCTTTTATTTTTTTATTTTTTTAAAGGTTTTATTTATTTATTTGAAGGAAGGAGAGAGAGCGAGAAAGGGAACACAAGCAGGGGAGTGGGGGAAGGCGAGGCAGACTCCCCGCTGAGCAGGGAGCCCGATGCGGGGCTCGATGTGGGGCTCGATGTGGGGCTCGATGCGGGGCTTGATCCCAGTACCCTGGGATCATGACCTGATCCGAAGGCAGACGCTTAACTACTGAGCCACCCAGGCATCCCTATTTCTCATCCTTTTAAAGTCCCTCTTTGAATAAACATAAAAATCTTTTAAAAATGTGAGTATCCTTTATCCTTACTTATTTCTTTCAACTATCAGTTATAACTGTTATCTGAAGATTCACCAAAATCTTTCTTATAGCCATTTATATTTTTGATGTGTTCAGTCAGTATAATGAAAAAATAATAGGTTTAAAGTTACACAGACAAATTCAAATCCTGTTTTGTTCATTTGTAAGTGCTGAACTTTGGGCAAGTTATTTAACTTCTTTGAACCGCAGTTTCTTTGTCTGCAAAATTAAGATGTTTCTATCATAGATTGTTGTGAGTAGTTGTAAATGAAATGGTATATGGAAAATGCGTAATATTGCCCTGATACGCTATAGATACTCAAATACTTTCTGTTCCTCCCCTCACACCACTAATTTTGGATAATAGGTCCTATGAATAGGTTCCTTGCCATGTTGATAGTAATTTTCTTAATTTATTATTTTCTTTAGGTATGTTTTTATTATTTTAAAATTAAATTACATGAATACTAATATTATATATCATTTCAGCTCCAAGATGTAAGCAAATTGAAACCACTTCAAGATTTGACTTCTCTGATCCTACTTGAAAATCCAGTTGTGACTCTTCCTCATTACATCCAGTTTACCATTTTTCACCTTCGCTCGTTGGAAAGTTTGGAAGGTCAGCCAGTAACTACCCAGGACAGACAAGAAGCTTTTGAGAGATTCAGTTTAGGTAAGGTGACATTTAAAAAAAACTAAATTTGGGTAGGGGAGGAATTTATTTTCAGAAGTTATCCAGAAAAATATATTGACATATGAGCTTTATAATGCTATTAAAATTTTTTTTGGAAAATGCCCCTGTAAGCCAATTAACATCAGCATCATTATACAACAATTATACATTAATATCATTAAGAATCAACCTTTTTTTTTAAATAAGATTTTATTTATTTATTTGACAGAGGGGAGACACAGTGAGAGAGGGAACAGCAGTAGGGGGAGTGGGAGAGGGAAAGCAGATTTTCCCGTAGAGCAGGGAGCTCAACGCGGGGCTCGGTGCGGGGCTCGGTGCGGGGCTCGATCCCAGGATCCTGGGATCATGACCTGAGCTGAAGGCAAATGCTTAACGACTGAGCCACCCAGGTATCCCAAGAATCAGCAAATATTTATTGAGCAGGGCGCCTGGGTGGCTCAGCGGGTTAAAGCCTGGGCCTTTGGCTCAGGTCATGATCCCAGGATCCTGGGATCAAGGCCCAAATCGGGCTCTCTGCTCAGCAGGGAGCCTGCTTCCTCCTCTCTCTCTGCCTGCCTCTCTGCCTACTTGTGATCTCTCTCTCTCTCTCTGTCAAATAAATAAATAAAATCTTTTTAAAAAAATATTTATTGAGCATGTACTGTGAGCCAGCACTATATCTGGCACTAAGGATACAATGGTGAACAAGACATAAAGTACTGGCCTCAATGTAGCTTGTATTTTAGTGGAAAAGAAAGACAAAAAGCAAGGAAACCCAGATAAAGTAACAGAGGAGAGAACCCCCTTTTGGCAAAGGTGGTGTAAAAGAATGGCTCTTTGAGAAGTAACATATGAGCTGACAGCATAGGCAGGAGATTAGCCATGTGAAAAAAGGCATTCAGAGAGACGTACAGCTTGCACTTTAAGGCTGGAAAGCCTCTGGTAAATTAAGGAACTAAAGGTTCAGTATGACTGGACGATAGCTGAAGAAAATGTTGGGAGAGTTGGGGCAGGGGAGAGGTGACACAGGGCCTTGGGGCTTGGATTTTATTTCAGATGCAGTAGGAAGCAAATGAGAATTTTTAGGCAGCAGTGGGACATGATCCACTTATTAAGAAGATTTTTTTTTGCATACACTTATCCTGATGAGCACTGAGTAATGCATAGAATTTAATCACTATATTGTACACCTGAAACTAATATAACACTGTATGTTAAGTATACTGGAATTAAAATTTTTTTAAAGATTATTTTTAATGCAGGATGGAGAATGATTTGGAGCAGGACAAATGGAGGTAAAGGGACATGTCCAGAGGCTATTGTGGTAATCTAGGCTAGAAGTGTTGGAGGCCTGTATTTAGGTGGTGGATATGGAATAGATCAGCTTGGGAGGTAGGATCTACAATACTTTCTAATGAATTGGGTAATTCCCAGGCTTCTGGCTTGAGTAAGTGGTTGGATTAATGATATTATATATACAAAAGGAAGACATCAGAATGCTGAGTTTGAATGTCTGTAAGACAACCAAGAGGGTTAGAAATGTGAGTCTGGAGTTCAAAGAGATATAAATGTGGAGGTTGTCAGCATAACAGTGATATTTAATCTCACTGAAATTGATTGGCTCACTTAGGCAGGGGTTGAGAAGAGCAAGGTGACCCATCTAAGGAGACTGAGAAAGAGAGGCCAAGTAAGGGGAAACCCAGGAAATAGTGGGTTGCAAAAGCCCCAAGAAGATTTCATGAAAGGAAGTGGTCAGCTAGGTTGAATGTTGCAGAGACATAAAGAAAAATAAGATGAGGACAGAGAAGTGCTTTAGATTGGCAATACATGATGGTCTTGACCAGTGCAGTTAAAGAGTAGTTGGAACAAATCCTGTATTATAGATCTAAGAGTGAATGGAAGGGACACATTTGGGTGAAGGTTTGAAATTTCCTCCCACGATTTCTCTCTCCTAGTGCCTAATAAATGGATTTTTAAAAAGAGTTTAAGTTAAAAAAAAATTCACCACTAGCTTCCAAACCAGGAAATGGACAGAAGCAAAGGTAGTAAACCTCAAAGCTAGTAACCAAAGAAAGAAAGAATATTTGATGGTGGAGGGACTATTATGGCTCAATTCTTATGGTCCTTGAAAAGACAAGATTAGATCAGAGAAAAAGAGGAAAGATCGTCTTTTGATAAGAGGGACACTAATTCAGAAGGGACCATAGATATGTGCAGGTGGGTAGTTTTGTTGCTTTGGTGGTGGGAAAATGAGAAAGTTCCCATGGGTGCAGTCTCTTTTCTCAGTGAAATATGAGGTCATCAGCTGAGAAAGAAAATGGAAGGAGTATGGGAGGTTTGAAGAGAAAGAAGAAAGTATGAAATAGCTATTTTAGAGCATTAGGGAATGAATCTGTAGATTCAACCATTTGAAATTGATGTTAGTCCATTTTGGCTTACAAAAACAGTAGTTTCATATGGTTTGATACAATCCTTGAGAAATATGGTGAATTTTTATTAGATTGGATCCCCCAACTCAGTATTTGTTTCCCGGAAGTTTATGTTTTGGAATCTTTAAAAATATAAATAATGCAAAGGAAGGTCCTCATATAAATACACTTTTAGGGGAAATGTTTAAATTACTTAGGATTATTTATGACTGAATATTTATTAGGAGCCTTGGCATCCAGCAGTGAGCCAGGCAGATGCAGTTTCTGCTTTTACAAAGCTTTAATGGAAAAGGCAGATCCCTAGCCATTTGATCACATTTTATAACTCATTGTGTGACAAAGGGCACAGCAGAGGTACAGGGTGACCTGAGAGAGTCCCTGGGAAGCATCTTACCTGGAAAGCGGATAGAGTCAGGGCAGGGTTCTCAAAATATTTTTCAAAACTAAGACCTGGAGAGTACAAAATAGGCCAGTAGGAGATAGAGGAAGAAAATTCCAGACAGAGATGTGAATAAAAGCCTGCATCTGACTCTTGGCTTTGGCTCAGGTAGTGATCTCAGGGTTGTGAGGTCCAGCCCCATGTCTGGCTCTATGCTCAGCAGGGAGTCTACTAACCTTCTGCCTTGTGCCCTTCCCTCTCTCTCACTCTCTAAAATAAATAAAATCTTAAAAAAAAAAAAGCTTTCAGGTAAGAAGAGGCATCACAAATCTCAAGAAGTGCAGTCACTTCAGAAAGGCTGTAGTGGGTGTACTTAAAAATAAGGCTGGAGGGGCGCCTGGGTGGCTCAGTCAGTTGAGTGGCTGCCTTTGGCTCAGGTCATGATCCCAGGATCCTGGGATCAAGCCCCGAATCAGGCTCTCCGCTCATTGGAGAGCCTGCTTCTCTCTCTCCCTGCCACTCTTCCTACTTGTGCTCTCTCTCTCTAGCTCTCTGTCAAATAAATAAAATCTTTAAAAAAATAATAATAAGGCTGGAGAGGGAGTTTGGGACCAAATCATGAAGATCTTTGTAAGTTCTTCATAGAAGTTTTGGATGCTATCCTATCCATAGTAGGAAGCCTTTGAAGGATTTTTAAGATCACATAGTATTTTGCAAACCTACTTGCAGTATTCTTCAAAGTGTAATTACTAATATCAGATAGATAAAATATTGCATGTTTTTTAATGGAAGACCTGGAAAAAAACACCTCATTTACCAACATGCTAATTGAATGAAATAATTGGAAGTAAAGTGTTATCTTTTTTTTTTTAAGATTTATTTATTTATTTATTTATTTGAGAGAGAGAGAGAGAGAGAGAGAGAGAGAGAGAGGATGCTAGAGAACGGTGGAGGGGAGGGCAGATGCAGAGGGAGAGAATCTTCAAGTGACTCCCCACTGAATGTAGAGCCCGATACTAGGCCAGATCTCACAACCCTGAGATCATGACCTAAGCTGAAACCAAGAGTTGGACACTTAATGGACTGAGCCACCCAGGTGCCCTGTAATGTGTTATCTTTTAAAATTGTTGTTTTTTTTTTAAAGATTTTATTTATTTGACAGAGAGAGAGATCACAAGTAGGCAGAGAGGCAGGCAGAGAGAGGAGGAAGCAGGCTTCCTGCTGAGCAGGGAGCCTGATGTGGGGCTGGATCCCAGGACCCTGAGATCATGACCTGAGCCAAAGGCAGAGGCTTTAACCCACCGAGCCACCCAGGCACCCCTTTTTTAAAATTGTTATCCAAATGATAATGCCTTCTTACTTTTTGATATAAATCACTTGGTAGCTCAAGATTATCTTTTTTTCCCCCAAAACCATAGTGAATAATTTTCAAAGTAGAATTGTGCTTATATTATTCTAAGATTTCTTTTGCTATTATTTGAGAAATATTCTTACCTTTCTTCAAGTAAAAAATATAACGCATAATAAACTTTTAAATTTGTGTTGGTAGATGAGGTAGAAAGACTGGAAAGAGATCTGGAGAAGAAGATAATGGAAACTGAAGAGCTTAGGAGCGAACAGACAAGGTTCCTTGAGGAAATTAAAAGTCAAGATAAATTGAACAAATCACTGAAAGAAGAGGCCAGGTTACAGAAACAGAGCTATGAGGAGATGGAGAGTAACCTAAACACAAAAAATGAATTGGTAAGCCTGTGTTTTACATTGCTTTGACTATATTCTCTTGAAATAGAGAATTCTTTCTTCTTGGGTCTAAAAACAAAACTTCTTGACCATAGAATGGGGAAGATGTGGTTTAACAGAAATTTGTGCAGAAGTTTCTACAAATTGTAGCTGACCATGCATTGTGACATGGATCCCCAAAGGACGAATACTATCCTGGCCTGCATTAAATTGTGAAGCATGGTATCCAAAATAAAAGAGGACAGTGGAACCCCACATTGAAGGGTTGGTCAGAATGCCCCTAGGTGTTTGTATTTTATTTTTAACAATATTGTTGGTGAGACTGTACATTGGTAGAAACTTTTAGAGGGCAAATTGGCAAAATTATCCAAATTTAAAGGGACATACCCTATGTTCTATATATTATGTGTAATATATATATATACTTATTTAATATACAATAGTTATATATGTTATAGATTTCTAATATATTTTATAGAAATTGTAGCAAGAATGTATAAAGATATTATGTATCTACATATATACACATACATACAGGGACATTCACTATGATATTGTTTATATTAGTAAAATATTGAAAATAGCTGAAATGTCCCTCACTGGATATCCATCTGGTAGAATAATTGTGTTGCTGTTAAAATGAGGTAGAGCTGTATGTCCTGATATGGAGATATGTCTAATCCATATTGCTATGTGAGAAAAGCAAGCTGTGAAACCATGTATCAAGTGTGATGCTGTATAGGTAGTACATATAGTAGTAAATGTAGGGAAAATGGTAGATATGTACCAAACTCTTGACAGTAGTTATTTCTGGGGAATGGAATTATAAAGTACTTTCAAATTGCCATTTATGCATATCTGTAATGTTTAAATTTTATATAATTTGGCTTTTATGGTTGGAAAAGGAAGAAAAGATATTTTAAAATAGATTTAGACAGATTAGATAGTTTATGATGGGAAGGTGCCAGACCCAGAGACTTCAGAGGCCTTGAGACCACACCCTGTGAGGAGTGGCCAAAGCAACAGGGGTGTCCAAGCTGGAGAAGAGGAAATCTAGCGAGCTATGACCATTATCTTCAGAGAGTCAAAGGACTGTTTTGTGGAGGAGGGACCAAAGTTACTGGCCAGGGTCTCATGAAATAAAATTAAGAAATGGCAAATAGGGCGCCTGGGTGGCTCAGTGGGTTAAAGCCTCTGCTTTCGGCTCAGGTCATGATCTCAGGGTCCTGGGATCGAGGCCCGCATCGGGCTCTCTGCTCAGCAGGGAGCCTGCTTCCTCCTCTCCTTGTCTCTCTGCCTGCCTCTCTGCCTACTTGTAGTCTCTCTCTCTCTGTGTCAAATAAATAAATAAAATCTTTAAAAAAAAAAAAAAAAAAAGAAATGGCAAATAGAATTATAACAAAACAATTTTTCATTTAGTAATAAGAAATTTCTAGGGATACCTGGTGGCTCTGTCAGTTGAGCATCTGACTCAATTTCTGCTCAGGTCACGATCTCAAGGTCACAAGATGGAACTCCATGCGGAGTATGGAGTCTGCCTAGGATTCTCTCTTGACCCCCTCCTCCCTTAACAACCTATCTCTCCCCTGGCTCGCAGGGCTCTCTCTCTTTAAAAAAAAAAAAAAAAAATGTTTCTAATAACTGTCCTGAGACAAAATGTGATAATTCTGGAATGGGACTGCTGTTACTGAAGCAGGCATATTTGATCAGGGCCTAGAGAAAAGATAAAAGACATTTGCTAGGGAGATGGACTAAATGACATTAAAAGGCCTTTTCAATCCAGAGAATCTGATTCTGTAAAATAATTAGGTTACTTCCCTTGAAGGAAAGAATAGCTGTTGCTACTGCCCTCTTTTTTTCTTTTCTGTTGATAATTCTTTTTCCGATCTGTGTATAACTTAGAGAATTTGATTTCTCATATGACTAGTGAAATCCTAGGTAGTTCTCTTTCTTTTGGCACCCCCCTCTTTCAAGATGAGCATTCTGGCTTGACTGATTTGCTTTGTTGACAAGAATTCTGCTTAAGCACTTATGTTTTTTAGCAAGAAAAAAGTGTTTCCTCCTCTGTGTAGACAATGAAATTGCTACTTGAAATCTGAATACTTGACTGCCTCTTTCTTGAGCTCTTCTTTGCCTGAGGAAAAAGGTGATTTATACCAAGGGGACGTGATGAAAGACAGGGCAGCTTTTGCAGCTCTGTTAGTTAACCATTCAGAGCATTTGTGAGTTTCTTCATATGCCTCTTATTTGAAGATAGTTTTCAAATATGTCAGCCATATTCTGAAGGCATATTACATATGATGTTAATAATCTGATAATTATCAATAGTTTTATAACATACATCTGTTGCTCTCTATTCCATAATAGAGTGGACTGATGATTAATTAAATCACTGGGAACTTATGTGACAATCAGTTTTATTTTAGCAGTTAACTCTTTGGGCGACCACTTAACATTTGTACGTAAAATACAAGTATAGGGGCACCTGGCTGGCTCAGTTGGTAGAGTGTACAACTCTTGATCTTGAGTTCAAGCCCCATGTTAGGTGTGGTGCCTACTTAAAAATAAATCATAAGTAAAATTTAAAAAAAAATAAAAGATAATAAAATACAAATATAAAAAACAGTACTTACTATGGTATTACTTGATATTTGTGAACATTTAATAAATTTTCCTGAGTTACTGATTTTTTTTTATTATAGAATCCATCTTTTATTACTAAGATAAAAGAACATTATAATTTCTATATGCGGACTCCCTGATACCTGTTAGTTAATTCATTGAAAACCTGGGCAAGGGATGCCTGGGTGGCTCAGTGCATTGAGTGTCTGCCTTTGGCTTAGATTGTGATCACAGGGTCCTGGGATTGAGCCCCACATAGGGCTCACTGCTCAGCGGGGAGCCTGCTTCTCCCTCTCCTGCTCCCCCGGCTTGTGCATTCTCTCTCTCTCTGTCAAATAAATAAAATCTGAAAGAAAAGAAAAAGGGAAAAAAAGAAAAACTGGGCAAAATGTTGCATTTTTTGACTTTATGCTATTCCCAAATTACAGATTATTATGGTTGCTAATTTTCTTTTTTCTACTTATAATGTTGTTATGTTTTTGCTGTGAATAAATGTTTTATAAATTATCAACAGTTTTTGCTGGGTTTATTTTCAGTAACTATTTTTGGTTAGAAGACATTGCTCTTTATGTCATTGTTATTTTTATCATTAACCACCTAAAAACATACTGACATATGAAGTTGGTATATATTGTAACAAATTTAGACAACACAAATATATACAGTAGAAAATGAAGGTCTCACTCTTTCCCTTCCCTATTCCCTGGATGTTAATATATATCCTTTTTCTTTTCTATGCTTAAATGTATGCTTATAGTTATATAATGTATATGTAATTAAATATATGTACCTTTAAATATTTTGTGATAAAAAAGAACCTTCTATATTTTATAATAATTCTGCATCTTATTTTTTTACAAAATGGTATATATATCATAGCTCTCCAAGTTAAAAAACATACCCACACACATGTGCACATACACATATACACACATATAAATCTTTTTTATGTTTTTCAAAGTCTATATTGTGTTTATTATATGGATATGCAATAATTTATTTAACTCACTTATTGATGAGTATTAGGTTGCTTCCACTTTTTTATTAGAAACAATACTACAGAGAAAAATCTTTGTAAATATGTACTTATGCATTCATAATAGTAATTCCTTGGTTTAAATCACTACAATTTGGGGTGCCTCAGTGGCTCAGTCAATAGAGCATGCGACTCTCAGTCCCAGGTTCATGAGTTCAAGCCCCACGTTGGGGGTAGAGGTAACTAAAAAAAATAATAATAATTTTAAAGAAATCACTACAAGTGGAATTACTGGGTAATTTGCATTTTAAATTTTGGTGAATATTAAAAGGGTTTACCTGCTTTATACTTCTATAGCAGTGAGTGAAAGAGCCCAATTCCTCACTTAAAATTATTGTTTTGAACTTATAAATAGGGTAGGAAAAGAGTAGAATCTCATTGCTTTAATTTCACTTTTTTTTTTTACTTGGAGAGTTGAGTATTGTATATGTATTTACTAGCTATTTGAGTATTTACTAGCTATCTGAGTATTGCATATGTATTTACTAGCTATTTGAGTATTTACTAGCTATTTGAGTATTGCATATGTATTTACTAGCTATTTTATATTTCTTCTTTAAATTTCTTTTCTTTTTTTAATCAACAGGCTATTTTTTATTTAAATTCAATTAATTAACATATAGTATATTATTAGTTTCAGATGTAGAGCTCAAGGATTCATCACTGTTGTATAACACCCAATGCTCATTACATCCCCATGCCCTCCTTAATGTCCATCACCCAGTTACCCCATACCCCAACCCCCGCCCCTCCAGCAACCCTCATTTTTTAAATTCTTGTTACCTGGTTTTTCAGTATTCCAAAAGACTATTCTGTGTTTCAAAAAGAATTCTGGATCTTATTCTAAGGCTATATTTGAAAAATATTTTCCATTATCTTCTGCAGAATATCTGGTGATATCATCTCCAGTTATATAATGCTTTCTAGTTTCATAAAGTAACTCTTCACATCATAGGTCATTTACTTATAAAAGAAATGTAGTAACATTAAAGTAAAACTTCTGGTGCCATTTAACTATAATAGTCCCTCTCTTTTGCCACCAACAAATATTAATTTGATTAACTTTAATGTTAATATTACTCTTTGTCTTTTTGCAAGTTATTTAACTCCTGTTCTTCAGTTTCCTCATTTTTAATATGAGGATGATTTACCTGTCCTGCCAGCCTCACAGGGTTGTGAGGACTAAATAAGGTAATGAATATGAAAATAATTTGAATTGAATTAAGCTAAGTAATGGAAGGTGGTAAATCTGTAACATAAAATGATAATAAATGTGTGTCCATGTAAAAATGGTACAGGTTCTAATAACATTATTTTTCTAAGGTAAGTTGTCATTAAAGAGCAGCTTCTATTACTATAGCTTAACTCTCCAAAGTTCTCCAAGTGATGGTCTCTGTTTGCTTTTTTCTCCTTTTAGCCCTTGTCTTGGTTTCTTGCAGAGCATTTTCTGCCGATTCTTTATTCTTCCTTAAAGGTAGTTCCTTCAGGGCTGAATTGCACATTATGTTTTTCATGGTTTGCATGGTAACTTGTATTAATATGCTTATGTACATCTTAAGTTTTGAAACTGGCTTGCCTTCTCAAGAAATGTGCTTGTGTGTGTATGTGTAATTTTTTTAATGGATGTGTACATAGGACAGTGAATTTGAATGTGAGGGAAAGAATTTGTAGCATTTTTCTTTTTGGTAAATGTGTTAACTGCAGTCAACTCTTGATTATCCACAGCTAATACTGTAACTAGCCTACTTTCCAGGTCCTTTGACTCCTAATTTACTTTCATTTATGCACTTCTTCAACAGACATTTATTAAATGCTTACTAAATCCTAAGCCTAGCCCTATAAAAGACACAAAGTTAATTTTAAAATGCACAGAGTATATATTATTTGCCCTGGGAGACCAGTCCATACATTGTCCATGGCTCCAGTCACATTTGTCTTTGTTTGGCTGTACTGCCATCCTTTGGGAAGAGAAACCCGAGATGAGTTTATGCTGTTGGTTGTGAGTTGCTTTCTTGAGATTCAGGGACTTAAAAGCATTCAGTAAAAGCATCAATGTGGGTAATGTGCTGGACACCCTGCAGCAAGACATCAAACGTAGCATCATATAATAGATGGAGTGTTAGATTTGAAATCAGGAGACTTGTAATTGAACTCTGCCTCTTCACTATGAGTTGTGCAGTTGGGCAAGTTATTTAATCTCCTGGTGCAGCTTTTATTATTTCATAGGGTAGTTGTAAAGATTCAGTGAGATAAGAGATCAGATTACCTGTTATCCAAGTTATCATTACTTCTACTTGGATGGATAATCAGGAGATGACTGTAAGCTAAATTGTGCACGACTTTGAGTTCCTGAGCCTTGTAAAATGTTCATGTTTATTTATTTTTTATTCTTTTCAGCTTGCATTTTCATATTGATGAAATTTTTCTGCATGTTTTTTGTCTGGTATCTACTATCTGATGCTGTAATAAAAAAAGGCAAAAATCACTTAGTGGACCTTTGAAATGAACTCACAGGATTGGGTTAGTTTAGTAGGAAGGGGGCTGATAGTGGTAATTAATAAAATATTTAGCTTCTGCCACTAATATGTAACTTTTGACACGACCGTTCACTGATCTAGGACTCAGTTTCTTTATTTGTAATCCAAATAATTAAATTGGATGATCTCTTTTCTTCTAGCTCCAAAAATGTTAAGAATCAGTCAAAAGCTGTAATTGTTGTAGAGTTACTTTATTAAAAGTTTAATGTTATATATTGGGATCTGATTGACCTCATTCAAATCTTTTATTCTCTATTACAAAGAATAATGTTCAGAACACTGAGATACTACAGCAACAACAGTACAATTAAAACCAATCTCTTTTTTTCATCCTTCTCACTCCTTCTTGTGATTGCTTCGTAATTAATCCCAAATATCTTCTCTATCCATAATTTGAAGCTATTGTTAACATTGCAGAATAAGTTAAATTAGTGTTAATTATTGAAAAATCAGGAAGCAGATACTTAATACAGTACTTAAAAATAATTGATACAGAATTATTTTCATATTTGGATAAAGCAAATTTAAATGATTTTTAAATCTTTATTTATTGTATCCTGAAACAGCATATAAACTTCAAAGGTCTTTTATGTGATCTTTTATGAAGTGATCATTTTATATTGCATTCTTTATAATACTTTAGAATGAAGATAAAATACTGTAAATGTTCTGCTATTTGCTGTGGGGTTTAAAACAATCTCATTATTAGTTATGATTAGAACTTGTACCTTTATACTAACTTACTGATATTATATATTGTTTCATATCAAATTGGGCCTATAGCTAAAACAGAAGACTGTGGAACTAATGCGAGCATGTCAGAAACAGTATGAGATGGAACAGGAATTGGCCTTTTATAAAATTGATGCCAAATTTGAGCCACTAAATTATTACCCATCAGAGGTAAGTTTAACTTTTATTTTATTTATTTAGAGTTTAACATTTTAGGAATCCAAAGTGAAAGCCAACAGAGAGTAGAGTGGGGAAAGGGGGATGGTGAAAATGTTTAAGAGATTTTTATCAATAACCATTCCACTTTCTTGTTATGAGGGTATCAGCAGAATAAACATATTTTGGTTGAATCAGTGACTTTTTGGTTCAGTAAGTTAAAGCAGCATCCAAAAGAGGTAAAAAGCCCCAAGAGAATCTGTGATTCCAACTGATACCACATTATTTCATAAAAAATTCAATTACTAAAATTTATTAGACTGAGATTTTACTTACATATCAGCTAAGAAACCAAAATAAAACACCTAAATTTCTGATGTGAGAGATTAAGCAATGCTATTAAGCACATAACTATAGGCAGTTCTTTAATCAACCGATCTAAAGCCAGTTTTTGGGACTAGGAGGAGGAATTCTTAGAAGCCATTTTTTGTTTTAGTTCTTTTTTGGTATATTAAGAGTGAGCTAAATGGTGTATATTTTTCAACTCCTAGGCATGGAGGATTAATATTTAGGCAATTCTGTGATATGTTCTTCACTAATAAAATGAATAGTGTCACTCGGCTGCTTAGAAGTTACTTATTGAACCATAAATATTTACTTATTTTGTTTTTAGTATGTCGAAATTGATAAAACCCCAGATGAAAGCCCTTATATTGGCAAAGCCAGATACAAGAGAAATATGTTCACTACAGAGAGTTATATTATTGCAAATGCCCAGACAGTAAAGATCGAGAAGATGGAGCCAGATGAAGGGGAACAACTCAGAAATGACCATGTGAACTTGAGAGCCCGTACATCACTGGACATACAACTGGAAGACAAAGAAAAAAAAATAAGTGCAGGTTAACAAAACTTATTTTAAATTCTTTTAAAAATATAAAAAGATTGAACATACAGGCAAATTTTGTTTTATAATTCTTTTCATTAAACATGCTAAAGGTACTTTTATTATATTGTTTACATAAAAAGCCTTAAAAAATAGTGATTCATTGAGCAAATAATTTTTTAATAATTTCTGTTATGGTTGAGAATGGGTCTTGACAGTAATTTGAAGGCAGCATGTCCAGGGGATCCAAGAATGCTTAGATATTGATCTGCCAGCAAGTCCTTCTCACCATTGGAGCTATCTATATTCAAAGATATAATTGGTCATAATTGTAGCAAGTACCACTTTAGTGATTACTATGGATGTAGCCAAAACCTAAAATGGCACTTTGGATAAACTGGATCACTGCACCATCCTTAGACTTAGGCCTAAGACCAGCTTCTGACTCTTTCCAACCTGTCCTGAAACATGTAATTGAAAGGATCTTACCACTTCCTGGCAAGTCATAAAAAAGAAGAAGTCAATCCAAGAGGGCACTTAGAGACCCTGCTAGTGGTATACTCTAAATCCATTTACCCAGTGAGCTGCATGGATATGATAGGAGAAAGATGATCTGAGTTTATGTATCTCCCAAGTAATTGTGGCACATTGTGGGGCTCTCACCAATCCAGTAAAGCAGTTCATCTTCCCTTGGTTGGTAGCTAAATGGAAAACATGGAGGCCAGTAGAGAGGTTGACTTGGAGAGGGACTGAGAAGAGAGACTGAGTTGTTCATCTCATATACCCTATACAAAGTTCTGGAAGAGGAAAGCGGAAATAAATCAGATATATGTGTAGACCAGCTCATAGCTTTATAGGAGGCAGGTAGGGAGGGAAGGAGAGAAATTGGAAATTTGAGAGAGAGAGTAATTGATTTGAGACCACCTCCAGCTGGAAGACATGTTCAGTGGTGAATTTCTTGATACCAAGTCCTATCATAAAGTAATTACCTCTAACCACAGAGTTTTTGTAATACCTTGAACCTAATTATAACTTAGTGTAATGTAAATGCATATTTACCAATAAATCCTTGTTCTCTCAGAAGAGTTCTTTAGTATTGGATGTGTCAAGTAAAGCTCCTTTTATGTTAAGAATTTTATGAATAAAATGATCAATTATAGTTCTCTAGCATATCATAAAACTATTCTAGAGATTAACTGAGTGGAAAACTGTCATAAATTACTTTTTAAAAAATTTCTGTCATCTATAATGACAATTTAATTGGGAGGAAGAGGTTACTGTGAAGAAAAAAAATCTGGTATAACTTTGAGAATTCAAGATTTTTCTTGTGTGTGTCTGTGTTCATGATTTTTAAATTTACAGCACAAACTCGACTGTCAGAACTACATGATGAAATAGAAAAGGCAGAACAGCAAATTTTAAAAGCTACTGAAGAATTTAAACAGCTGGAAGAAGCTATACAGCTTAAAAAAGTACGTAAAAGCCAAATAGCAATGCAGAAATGAAAAAAATGGAATGTGTTTTCTCCCTTCAAAACCATATTAAATTTTAGATCACTGCTGCCTAATTAATTATAGAGTAACAATTTTCAGCATCAGCTATGGTTCTAGTATTTTCCAGTTACATTTTCCTTCCATTCATGACGACATTCTATTAATATTTTATAAAGCATACAGAAATAAATTACTTATAATTTATGTAATAAGAGGTGTTCAGTCTACTCTATTATGCAAGTATCTACTTTACCCAGGGAGGTTGATGCTTCCTGTTATATCTGTTCTAATTTAATTAAGCACTACCCACCATTAAGATCCTGGGACCTAGATTAAGAGTCAGAAGACATCTTTATGATACATGAACATTATCAAACACAAGCAGCAAAAATGTAAATGACATAAAATATGGTGAACAAAAAGATGGAGGGGTTAACTCTCAGAAATTACCAAAGTATGTCATGAAGAAATAAGCAGCTCAAAACCATGATGTAATTGCATAGGGAGTATTTAAAAAGGAAGTATCTTGACAGTTTTTAAGTGTGTAAAAGTTTTTAGTTATTTGCAACTTTTAAAATCAGTATTTCAAAATTATGTTGGTAACTGCATTCATACCATAGTAGGTAAAACAAGAATGTGAAGTCCAAATTGTAGATTCTTTCAAAAGATACACTATATTGTGATTTTAAAATTATATAGTAACAACAAATTGATTCGAGTTTATTGGAAGCTTACTATGTGCTAGTTCCTGACTGGGCTGGGCCCTGAATGATGAATAAAACAGGTATATTTCCCTCCCACATAGACAGGAAATAGGCAATGAACACGTATTAAAAAAAAAGTAATAAAGGAAATATAGTTAAACGTGTGTTGTAGGAAAAAGAAAGTTAGGAAACGCAATAAAAAGGATATAATTTAGATCGTGCAGCCACAAAGGCCTCTCTGAGGAGGTGACATTTGGGCTGAAACCCAAAGGATGTGAAGGAGTCAGCAAGGCAGCATTAGGGGATCGAGTATTCCAGGCAGAGGTGACAGTGGGCGCAAAAACTTTCACACGAAAGATTTCTCTGCTGAGGGAGGGGAGAGTGTGTGGAAGATGAGGTCCAGGATTATGCCAGGCTTCATAGACTGTCCTGTGGTAGAGGGTAAGGCATTTGATTGTTAGTCTGAAGGTAATGGGAAGCTTTTGAAGGACACTAGGTAGTAGAATGGCTGATCCTGTTTGTATTTTTATAAGGTCACTCTAGCTATTGCTTGAGAGTGAAATGGGGTGAGGGAGATGGAAAGAATGGAGATGGGTGAATCTTCTATGGGGCTATTGTTCAGTACAGGCAAGAGATGGTAGTGGCCTGGACGAGGGGGGCGATGGAGGATGTGGAGAGAAATCAACTGATTGTCAGCAAAATTTGGCAGGTGAACTGATCAGACTTAAAAATGGATTGAGGGGGGCCTGCCTGGTTCATTTGGAGGAGCATTTGACTCTTGATCTTGGGGTCATGAGTGCAAGCTGCACATGGGGTGTAGAGATTACTTAAATAAGAGCTTAAAAGAAACCGGATTAAAAGTGGGAGATGAGGTAAAAGGAGCCATTAAGAATGATTTTAATAATTAAAAAAATGTTTTATAATAATGTTGACCAAAGCTTATATAAATTGATAGATGTAAATAATGTACATAATTTTTAAATAGATTGATGCTTACAAAATGTGCTTGAAAAAAGTTATTTTAAATGAGTACATATAAGCCTTAATTTTTCATTACACTATTAATTTGCTTGACATGCTCATAACAAGGGTAAGTGCTATATAAAGTCAACTACCATTAATATTACAGTTATTATCAATAATTTACAAGTTAGTTGTACTAGAATGACAACTTCATTTCTTACGAGTTTTCATAAACTTCTATAAAATAGGATTTTCTACATGTAATAAGTGTAAAAGTTTAAGATATGAATGGAATGCCTAGGTGACATCTACATTTTACTTTTATTTAAAAAACTGGTGTAGCACAGAATACCTTTTTAAATTTTAGCAGTTTTCTTTAAGTTTATAAATCGCTGCTGCTATCCTCTTTTAATTGTGTGTTGCGGTATCGGGGGATTAGGTTTCAGAATCGGAGAAAGACCTTCTTCTCAAGCAGTTGAGTGGTAGGATACAGCTTCTCAATAAATTACGCCAGGAAGCTATGGATCTAGAAATGCAGATGGAAAAGCAACGGCAAGAAATTGCTGAAAAGCAGAATGAGATCAAGGACCTGCAAATAGCCATAGATAGCCTGGATTCCAGAGACCCAAAGCATGTAAGTAAATGAAGAGATTTTGGTTTGTTCTATAGGGACTAGAATATCATTCCATCTAGAAATTATGTCTCCTCATTTTAGCCTCAGAATTCTTTCTGGAAGTCTTTTAGTTTGATGCGCAAATTTGAGTGATACATATGTTTATGTATGCGTCTCTGCATATATATCTGTATGTGTATTATATATCCATATGTCTGTATATACATAACATATGTGCACATATACTTATATATAGAAGTATATATATCTCTGTGTCGAAAACAAAACCTAAGGCTTTAAAGAGATAGCTTTCAGTAGAATGGTAGATGCATGGTACACTTATTTTTTTAAGTGGCTGAATATTATTATATTTCAAATCAAGAGAAACCTGCTCCATGGTGCTGTCCAAACCGCTGACCTTTCTCTTTTATTGCTTTGTTTTCTTAAGAGCAAAATGGTGAGATGGGAGATCTGAAAGGGGTTTAGAGTCCTTTCTCTACCTCTTTTTTAATCCTTTATGCAAATATTACATTAAAACTATTTGTTGTTTCATGTTGTTTTGTTTTGTCCTTAAAGAGGAAACATTTCTCTAGAGTGTGTCTTCCTAATGTGAAGCCAGAGGTGGTCCGGTGGCCGCATGATGGAGTTAGGTTTCTTGTCTCTTTCTCTGAGAAGTCTTACTAATGGCTAACATTTTACCCAGTATTTGTAAAAATATTAGTAAAAATATTTCTTGCATATTTCACTGCTGTACTTTGAATAACAAGTTTATTTTAAAAGAACTTTAAAATCTGATTTAAGAGAATTTAACATGGTAATGACAATGCACTACCATTACTTTAAATACTTGACAAATTGATTATCCCTTCAAATATTTCAATAAAATATCATAGGTAAATTTTTTTCTTGCAGGCTAGCTAATTCTGACAAAAGGTAACCTTATTATTCATAGAAATAAGGTCTTTTCTAACAAAAGCTTAAGACTAAGTATTAAAATTGAAACTAAAAGAGGACTTGATTATTTTAAAGAATTTTTGTTATATAAAAATTTAGACTTTAAGTAATCTGTAATATGGTCAATAATACCTTGCCTTACTGCATTACTTTGTTTGGAAGTCTGCCACCCTATATAAGGCTCCTAAGGACAGGAACTATATCCTACTGCTACCTGTATTCCCAGAGGCCAGCCCTGTGTTGATGAGTGTTTGCATCTGGGAAGATAGGAAGGAACCCAGCCTATAGGCACCACCCAAAGCTCCTTTGCTGCTCCCTACAGTTCTGTGATCTATGAGTCTAATTAGAACCTAGATTGTATATTTGCTCTTAACAAGTGACTTTGATATTCTTGGCAGACAAAGAGTCTAATCCTCATCGATTTTTATAAAGAATTACATACAGAAAGGAGTTAATTGAGAACCAGGAATGGCATCCACATTTTGAAGGTAGTCAATCTCTATTAGTGAGGATGAAACACACAAACCTTATTTAAGGTTCTTTTTTGTTATTGTTAAAATGACTAACGGTTCGTTTTTAAGGTTACAGCTTTAGTCAAAGCACCAGAGGGTGTCTCTTTAATTTTTTCACCCAGATGGAGCATCTTTTTCTAGGTTGCACAAAGTCACCTTTTTTGGTTCTTAGGCTTCTGTTGGGCGTGACATTCCACAAAATGTGAACGTCTTAGCAAAAGGGAAAGAATCAAGTGTGGGGTCCCTTCGTATTTTTCTATACATGGAGACAGACTTTTTTATTCAGTTAACTTTTATTATCTAATCAGATAAAGTGCTTTTCTGAATAGCAAATACAATTTAAAAGTAAAAGCTTGAGAGATTAGAAAAGATTATGTGGGGCGCCTGGGTGGCTCAGTGGGTTAAGCCGCTGCCTTCGGCTCAGGTCATGATCCCAGGGTCCTGGGATCGAGGCCCACATCGGGCTCTCTGCTCAGCAGGGAGCCTGCTTCCTCCTCTCTCTTCTCTCTCTGCCTGCCTCTCTGCCTACTTGTGATCTCTCTCTCTGTGTCAAATGAATAAATAAAATCTTAAAAAAAAAAAAAAGAAAAGATTATGTGACTGAGATATGAAGGAGAACAAACACATTAGGTGCCAATGAAGTCTTCCATGATGCTGGGGTTTTTGCATATACTGGTGAGGAACTTCATCACAGCATCCACAGGATTGGTGACTTTTTTTTTTATTTGCAGAAGATGAAAATGTGATTTTAAAAGATTAAGTGATTTCCTAAATTCATCTTTTAGGAAGAGACTGAGCCCAAGCTGTGCTACTGCAGTGACCCTTTCCCCAGAAGGGAATTGCAGGACTACAGAGATTAATTATTTTTAAAATTAGCTCAGAGCCAAACCAGTCGAGTTTTCAACAAACAGAAGCATTTAACTAGGTTTCAAAAGGAAAAAGTAATATTTAAAAATCAAATCCCATTTTAGCAATAAAAAATGTACATAGCTAGAGGCACAAACACCACAGCAGCACACATAATAAAGGAAGATCTGTGTTGTTCTTCCCTACCTGGCAATGCCCTGTGGAAGTGAAAGGTAACTAACTGTTCTCTGTGGGCAGCCAGCCTGCAGTAATCTGTTGCAAAGGTTGTGCGTGATTGGCCCTTGGGAGCTTCCTGTGTTGTGATTTAAAGCGCGGAGGGTGGGGCCTGCCTTCAGAGGCTGCTCGTGATTGGACGGGCTGGGCTGCCGTTCACTCTCCGCCAGGAATGTGGTTTGAAGCTCAGGGAAGTTACTGAGGCTTGGAGGCGCTTACAAAAATGTGGCTGTCAGAGAGGGAAGTGCACGTGAATTTGAAAACAGCTTTAGAAAGCGCTGCGCCCACAATTTCTCTGTTCTCAACGGCTCAGTTCTAACAGGACAAATTTTAAGTTAAGGTATGATGATTTTCTCTGTCTTTGTACAAAAGACTTGAAAGGAGGAGGAGTCAGAGATTTAAGTTCCTGTTTTTGTAACTCGTTTGTGAGCTCCATGGTTGTGAAAATCGCAGAATGTACTTTTGCTCCCAGGTGCTTAATGCAGATCATTGGCATATTGAACCTTTTTTTGGTCGTACATATAAAGAGATTTCAGTGGAATTTTTAATGGTGAATTTTAAAGGTTTAATGATCGAGACATGAAGGGAGGAGGTTATTTTTTTTTTAATTCTTTCGTGAGTCATAAAAATCCTAAATTTACTTAGAATTTAAGGTGTTATCTGCAGTTACCTCCCAGAAAGATTTCAGATAGGCATTTGGGGAGGGCAGGGAAAAAAGAGTTTTGAAAATCCCATCCAGTTTTACAATAGTGTAACGAAAACTTTCTGAGCAGGCTGCCATTCACTTGTTCCTTAAAAATGAAGGGACTTTTCTTTCTTGTCTTTGGAGGCAGCGAAACACCTAAAATATTCTTTTTATAATCAAATGAGTATTAGACTTGAGAGCTTGGAGTTGGTTCTGGTTGTGATGGAGTTGTTTCTCCTGATAAGTTTGTCGTGGTCAATTGTTCTGTTCCTCTGATGGTGTGGGGGCAAACTTGAGCCAGAGGTGTGCATGAGAGGGAATTATTTTATCTCCACAGGCACAGTTGCCTCTGAGGAGACCTGGGCAGGTCATTGGTAGATCTGAGATTCATTTTTCTCACATGTACAGAAAGGGGTAAACTAGACCATTGGTTCTCAGGTTTTTTCCTCTGAGCACACCTGAAAATATCAATAGTAGTAGTAGTAGTAGAGGATTGGTAGTCCTTTCAGTTTACTTTAGCTCCTGAATGCATGGCTATCAGGGTCTGAGTGGTTGTGTGAGCATGGGGAAGCTCTGTGTTCTACCAGGGGCATGTGTCCTAAGAGGAGTGTGCCTCTGGAGGGCCCTCCATCTTGAGACTCACTGGGCTGAGTGGTCTTGGAGGTTTCCCTCAGCCCCTAGTTTATCTAACCGAAAAATAAAACATTTCTTTGTATAAGGAATTGAAAATAAACCTCAATTCCAAGTAAGTATTTCTTCCATGTCTCTATTTTTCCTTAAGAAACCTTTTTTTAAAAGTACATTTAATGTGCTTTTTTGATTAAAAAGATATGACTATTGTAAAAATTTTAAAATATTAAACATACTCATAAAAAAGAAAAATCTCGTGTTATCCTTCCACCCAGGTATCATTCTTTTAAAAAAAAGGTTTTTTTAAAGCTTTTATTTATTTATTTGACAGAGACAGCACAAGCAGGGGAGTGGCAGGCAAAGGGAAAGGGAGAAGTGGGCTCCATCCCAGGACCCTGGGATCATGATTTGAGCTGAAGGCAGATGCTTAACCAACTGAGCCCCCCAGGTGCCCCCAGATATAATTCTTATTAACATTTTGGAATATAGTCATTTTCTATGGATATGTGTATATATGATTAACTTTTTTGAAACCTTGTTAAAAGACACATGTGGTGGCAGGAACACTGAACTTGGCTACATTTCCTAGTAGGTGTGCCCTTGGAAAAATTATTTAAATTTAACCTCCTTGATTTTCAGTTGGCATACCTGTGAAATGGAGAGGATTTCCAGATCAAGTTATTATGAGGTTTAAATGAAAACTACCTGTATGAAAACAACAGAGGGCCTGACATAGACTCAAATTGTTACATTTTATTTTCCATTCTTCCTTTAGAAATGTTAAGCATTATTATTATTTTTTAAAGAGTTTAAGGGCCTCAGGATTTTGTTGACTTCTTTTTCTTTTCAATTCAGTGCCATATAAAGGCTCAGAAAAGAGGTAAAGAACAACAACTTGACATTATGAACAAGCAGTATAAACAACTTGAAAGCCGTTTGGATGAGATACTTTCTAGAATTGCCAAAGAAACTGAAGAGATTAAGGACCTTGAACAACAGCTTACTGAAGGTGAGAATTTAAGTATGATTTGAGGTAAATCAGTATTTAAATTTAAACATTTAAGTTCCTTCACTATTAACAAAAGACAAATGACACTCAAGCAGGCATTAATCCAGGTATTAGCTGAATATGCTTCAGCTGTTCGTACCAGTGTTAGATAGGGAAATATTTGCAGAGTACCCAAAAATGTTTACTAAAAAAGTAAAACGTTTTTTCAGTTTTAGTTTTGTTGCATCGATTTCCTAGTGAGTCAGGTCATTGTATTCAGCAGGCAAGAAGTCAGTACATGATCAGGATAAGCCCTGGCATGTCATTGTCTTCTTCCAAAGCACATAATCCTTTCAGGAACAAAAAGCCCATTGACATCAGGGCATTCAGTGTCTTGTTCTAAGAAGAGTGAGGAAAGAATTTTAGGATCTACATTTGCAATGCAGATTTAGACTGTGACATTGCGAGGAAGAGGAAGATAATACAGGTTGTAGTGGTGAGAGCCTAGGATGGGGTAAAAAGAGCCCAGTTCCCATTTTGCCATCATCAGCTGTGTGACCTGGGACAAGTGATCTCTATCTCATCACTGTTGGGAAGATTAAATTAGGTGGTGTTCATAAAGTGCCTGGCACACAGTAGGTACCCAATATATGGTTTGGGTTTTTTTAATAAGTCTTCAAGTTACATGTTTATGCTCCCCGTCTTATATTAGTCTTGTATGTTGAATGATGTTGTTTTGTGTATCTGGCAGCAAGGACTCACAGTTTTGTTGAACATTTTTCATTTTTTTTTTTGGAAGTTTATTTGGAAAAGCTTATTATTTTTTTTTAAAGATTTTATTTATTTGCCAGAGAGAGACAGAGAGGGAACACAAGCAGGGGGAGTGGGAGAGGGAGAAGCAGGGTTCCCGCTGAGCAGGGAGCCCGATGCTGGAGCTTGATCAGGACCCTGGGATCATGACCTGAGCCGAAGGCAGACGCTTAACAACTGAGCCTGGGAAAAGTTTTTTTTCATTATTTTATTTTAAACTTCTTACAGCCCAAATTGAGCATTTTATAAGCAATGCCCATTGAATATAGTTTTTATTCTATAGCTAGTTAATACTACTACACTATGGATAATAGAGGGAAAATGATCATTTTTTCTTGAAAAAGAAAAATAGGATGGTACAAAATCATTGAAAGCTTAAAATTTCTTTCTTAGCCAGTAACAACTAAGGAGACTAAATATAATAATTCTATATCTTGAAAGCATTTTCTTATATATACATTATCACCTTGCCTTTTTCCATTTTGTGTAGGACAAATAGCAACAAACGAAGCCCTGAAGAAGGATTTAGAAAGTGTCATCAGTGGGTTGCAAGAATACTTGGAGACCGTCAAAGGCCAGGCCGCTCAGGCCCAGAAGGAGTGCAGAAAGCTACAGGATGAGAAAGAGACATTGCTGCAGAGATTGAGTGAGGTCGAGCAGGAGAGGGACCAGCTGGAAATAGTGGCCATAGATGCAGAAAATATGAGGAAGGTATGATTTATTTCTTCTTACCTGTTTCCTCAGCCTCAGAAGTAGGTGATGTCCAGATTAAGTTAGCTAAGGAAGTTAGCAACCGTGTAATTTGAAGTGACAAAAAGTATTAATGGCTATTTAATGGTTTTTCCCTTTAGTATTGAAACACTTGGAATCATTATTTTTCCTTTACCTAAGAAAAGGAAGATTATTCTAGCTCAGTTTCTGTCCCTGGAAGGTGTTATCAAAGAACTCTAACAAATAAGAAATTGTAACTATTACGGTTGCTGTATTAAGTGTTCATATTTTTTTATTTGTGCACCAAAACTAAGCACAATATAATTTTCTTATTCTTGTTTTTATTCATAATTTTGACTTTATTTTACAAAACAAGACACAGTGTTTTAAATTATACCCTTCCATACCTGGTTTATTGCCAATCATTTGGAGATTTCACTTGATCTGTTTTAGTTGTTTGACAAACTCTATCATGCATGAGAACCCAGATTCCCAGATTCCATCCCCAGTCGGACTTGCTCTGGAAGTTTGAATTCATATATTTAATATTACAAAAATTCTCAGGTAGATAAAAATGTCAAAATATGTATTTAACACCATGTACTCTAAACTCAGCTTAAGAAATAAAACATTGCAGATATATTTGAAATCCTCTGCGTACCTCCAGACACACATAACAACAGAATCTTGAATATACTTATTTCCTTGCATCTCTTTTATTATATATGTAGTCACCCATAAGCAACATGTAGCATTGTTTTGCATAATTTTAAGATTTATATAAAAGATATCGTTGTGTGCATATTCTTTGGCTACTTTTTTCCTTCCTTCCTATTTCTATTTTGGGGAATTATACACACTGATACATATGGCTCTAGTTTGCTTATTTTTATTAGTGTCTCTAGCATTCCATTATATGTACTACCACAAACTTATTGCTTATTCATTCTCCTCTTGGAGAATATTTAGGTGCTTTCAGGTCTTTTGCTATTATAATGTTGAATGTAACATCCTTGCACACATCTTGAGCATGAGGACTATGTTCAAGATTGAAACATAAGTCAGAGAGTATGTGTCCCCCTCAACTTCACTAGACATGTCAAATTACCATCTGTAGGGATTCAGTCAGTGTCTATTCCAACCAGCAATGTGAGCACCACCACTGTATCACATCCTTGCCAACACCTTAGTATTATCTGACTTTTATTTTTTAAGCTTTAATTTTGAAATAATTTTAAATTTATAGGAGAGTTGCAAGAATAGTAACACTGTACCATGCATTCAGAGTCATCAATTAATATTTTGCTACATTTGTTTTCTCTTTCATATATCATTTTTACATGTTTTTATATAAAATTTTTTCTAACCATTTGAGAATTAGTTGTGGACATCACCGTCCTTAGCTCCTAAATATTTCATCATGTGTTTCCTAGGAATAGGGACATTTTCTAACATAGAGTATCTAACACAGAATAATTATCACAGTCAGGAAATGTAACATTTTGTCAGTCTTAGTGTTTGCCAATCTGCTGAGTTCGAAATGCTATCTTTTTATTATGAAAATTTTACATTTATAAGGAACGTTAAAAGAATAGTTCAGTGAGTATCTGTGTGTTCTCCTAGATTCAAAAAATATTTTGCTTTATTTGGTGGGTTTTTTTTTTTTCCCTTGAGTTATTTGAAAGTTACAAACATTAAGACATCATTTCTTAAGTAGATAGCTCTTAAAAATTAGGACATTTTCCTACATCACTACAATGCCATTTTTATACCTAGAAAAATTAATAATGCCCTAATGCGATCTAATATCTGAACTGTATTCAAGTTTTCCCAGTTGTTCCAAGAGTGTATTTTGTAGCGGTGCGTGCAGATGTGTGTGTAGAAGCCAGGCTAGTGGTCCTGTAGAGTGTCCCACATGCTGAATTGGTCTATTGTTTTCTCATGGTTTAACTTGTTCCTCTGTGCTCCATGTAAACTCCTATCTTGTTATAACTACATTTTCCCTTGATTACTGAAGAGATTGGCACCTTCCTTCCCCTTGTTTATTTACTATTCAGGCCTCCTCTTCAGTGAATTCCCTATTTACATTTTGTGCCCATTTTTCTGTTGGATTGTCTGTCCTTAATGATTTGCAGGAAATCTTTATATATTCTGGACCTTTGTTGGTTATAAGTGGAATTTGCATTTTGTACAAGCAACCCAAATAATTAAGATGCCAAGTGGTTTTTGGACCACCCCTGAGAAATCCTATAGAAATTCCCATCACAAGATCCTCCTCTTTAATTTAGAATAGTTTGATCTAGTTCTTCAAGATCCCAAATAAATAGATAAAAGCTGAGATAATCATAAAAAACAGATGGACTAAAATGAATCAGAACTATAGTACACTAATCAATATGTACTTATATTCTTGTCAGCACTCATTCAGGTTACTCTTGTCATCCTTAGATTAGAGAGTGCTAATCCCATTTTGTTCTTCTAATAAATGAACATGCTGTGGTTTAATAGAAAGGGTGTGGATTTTGGAATCAGACATCTGGGTTCATATCCTATCTTTTTTAAGCTACACAGCCCTGTGATATTTACTTAGATATTTGTTCTGCTGTTCCTCTTCTGTTAAATGGAGACAATACTGTGCCTTACATAGTTGCTGTGAAGATATGATGAAAGAATAAATGTGAAAACATTTTTTCCAGTGTCTGATGGAAAATAGGCCTTACATTTTATCCCCCTCTTTTTTTCTTATGTATTCAGACACATTTAAAGTGTCACACAGCTGATTACTTTGGAAAACGTGTTGGTGGCTTACTGATTTTTCTGATTACGTTTAGTCAGGATTTTGTTTTACAACCTGGATATGCACAGCCTGCAGCTTCATTGTATTGCTAATGACAACTTCGTGTGCCAGGCCAGCATTGGCTGGCCAGTTTGGTTCACGGTGCTCCAGTTACTTATAATGACTTGCAGGTGCTTATGCAGAACGGGGAGGGTTCCATAGGAGGGTTCCATAAACGTACTGAATCCTTACAGGAGCTCGCAGAACTAGAAAGTGCCCTTCAGGAGCAGCATGAGGTGAATGTGTCCCTGCAGCAGACCCAGGGAGATCTCAGTGCCTATGAGGCTGAGCTGGAAGCTCAGCTGAAAATACGGGATGCTGAAGCCAGCCAGCTCAGGGAGGAGTTGGAAGAACTTAGAAGGTTCAGCCAGGTAAGTAGGGGCATAAAGCCATCTAGAATCCAATTTACATATCAGCCTTTCTTTAATTTAATGTAAGATGAAACATTTTTTAATGTAATGTACGTGAAATAATGGGAAGAGTACATTTTTGGAAGCAGATGTTGAGTTCAGATGCTACCACTGTGAGCCCCTGTGTAAGCATGCAAATCACTTCGTAGCTCTTGAGCCTCTGAAAAATGCCTCCTTGTCTATAAAATGGGTTATCGTGAGGACAAGGGAAATATTGGGCTCAAAAGCACCTAGGAGCTGGTATTCAATAAATTCTAGTTTTTCTTTCTCAAAACAAGGTTAAGAGACCTCTTTTAAGTTAGTGTTATATTTTAAATTTTTGCTACTTTCTATTTTGGTTGGATGAAGTATCTACTTGTTTAAATTGTACTGGTAAATTAGAGAAACAGTTATTCATCTAATAACCACTTACTGACTGGCCAGTGAGGGCAGGTGCTGTGGATGCTGCAATGAACAGCACAGACATGGTCAGTGTCCTTGGGGAGCTGACAGGCAAGTAGTGAAACTGCTGTGGGAGAAAAAAAAAGGGATCGCATTCTGTAGCAGGGGAGGGTTGGTTAGGGAAGACTGCTGTAGAGAAAGGTCTCAGCCGAGACTCCAAGGATGAGTTGGACTTTGCTGTGCAGAAGGACCGGGGGTGAAAAGGGTAGGGGTAAGGAATGAGTGTTCTAGGCTGACCCAAGGAGAAGGAGCGTAGTGCATTTGAAGTGCAGAAAGTATGCCTCTTGGATGCCAGGAGCAAGAAGAGTAGGGAAGAGGGAGAGAGAGAGAGAGAGGCAGACAGAAGCCAGTTATAGGATATTCTTTATCAAATTAAAAATGTAATTTTGTCAGCTATTATTCACACCGGCTGCATCTTTTTCCAGGAAGCTCAGTGTGACCTTCCTCTTGTGCCTGCTGGAAATCTGGGTTCAGGATCCTACTTTAGTATTTCTGTAGCCTGTGCTCAGTTGAAGCATTTTAGATTTTTAGATCTAAAATTTTTAGATCAGCTTAAATTGTCCATCTCTCCCGCTAGACTCAGAGCACAGTGACTACCCAGATTGTATATGCTTGTTTCTGTTCTCTCAGTGCCTGGCACAAAAAAGGGTCAACATGCACTTACTGGATGAAAGTGAAATAAAATAAGATAGTTTGAATCCCAGGAATGTATGTAAAATAGCATTCATGGGATTAGAAAAGGAAGTAAAAATAGGTCATGCTTATTACAGTAATTATGTTAATTTGTATCCCTTATCAGATAGCAAATGACCACCTGACTATTGTCAGGATTATATTTATCAAGAATATCAAGTTTTACAAAGCTATAGTTGATAAGATCAGAGTACCAAAAATGGGAAGTTGGGGGGAAACAAAGTAACAGTAAATATAGATTTCTAAATAATAGTAAAATTTCTAGATGGCATCTCATTTCACATTCTGTTAAGTTTTCAAGCCAGTCTTTACTAGTTTGAAGTCTATTGTCCTTTGTATTTCCATTGTCTTTTTTTTTCCTCATAAGTCTTGATGAAAATATTGTAACAGCCTAGCCTTTTCACAGATTTACTTGGTTTTAAAAGGGATATTCCCCTTCTTGGGAGGAACACTACCAGAATTGGTCTTCAAGCCATATATTGAGAGTGTGGAGCATAACAGATCTCTCTCTGATCTACAGATCTCTAATTGGTATACTTTAGCTGTATGAAATCACTAGGGGAGCTTATTAAATGCAGATTCCTGCCCCTGCCCCCCAACCTTCTGGCCTACTGAGACTGAGATGTAATCTGGGCATCTGCATTATTAACAAGCACAACAAGTGATTTTGATACAGGTATTTGAGGACCACAGTTTGCGCAATATTGGTCTAAGGGAAGGAGGAGCAGTAACTGTTGAATCACTCACAGAACTTTTAAATACAGTAAGTACTTGGGCCCACCCCTGAGATTCTGTTTGGTATTTCTGAGCTGAGCCAATTCTGATGTCTACTCTTTCTTATTAGTGGTTGAAGGAAGCATGTGAAAAAGATTAACTTGGGCCTTGAAATCTGAACATATAAACATAAAACCACATTATTATACAACCATATCTATCAAGGGATCGTGTGTGTATATAAATATATTTATGCCTTTATAGATTGAAGTGTTGCTGTGTATGTTTTCATATTGTTGCTTCCCATGGCAATAGTTAGAACAATCGGCCCTTCAAGAGGAACTTGAGAAGGAAAAGCAAGCCCTCAAGAATGCAGTCAGAAAAGCCCAGCTCTCAGAAGGAAAGGACCAAGAAAATAATGAGCTCCGCACACAACTCAAACAGCTGCAGGTAGAGACATGTCTGTTGAGGATATATTCTTATGTAGGACACCCTCAGACACTTAACCTGCTCCAACCTGTAGTAAGCAACTTGAATTATTAGAACAGAAAGATTCTGGATGGGACGGTACCGTAGCCTCTGTTCCCTTGTGAGCCCATTGCTATAAGATTATTGACACACATATCCTTTGTGGTGTTCTGGAGGTGTGAAGAGATGGAGCCAGGGTCAGGAGTACACAGCGAGGACTGCGTAAACTCACAGGAGAAAGCAATACCTGACATTTGTCTGAGAAGCAGATTTGTCACCGTACTGAGCTAAAAGGATCAGATTGACGCATTCTTCTTCCACTGGAATAGCTTTGTAATTATCCAGGAATTTAACTAGAGTGGGTTGCAGAACTTCTTAATTGTAAACAGTTTTCACAATCCCCTCCTCAGAAAGGATGCTATTAAGAATGTAGTCATGGGACGCCTGAGGGGCTTAGTCGGTTGAGTGTTCACCTCAGGTCATGATCTCAGGGTCATGGGATTGAGCCCTTGGGTTGTGGGATCAAGCCCCGTGTCACGTTGGACTCCCTGCTTAGTGGGAAGTCTGCTTCCCCTCTCCCTGGCTTGTGCATGCGTGCACGTGCACGTTCTCTCTCTCCCTAAGATAAAAATAACTAAGTCTTTTTAAAATAAAATCCAGTCATTTTACATCTATGGGGGTTTGCTTTGGCAGAGTATTTTTACTGCCACTGTCACAATAATCTGCCTAACAAACTGCCAGAGAAGCAGGTGGACAGGATTTTCCAGATAATTAAACTCTCAGAGAGCACAGATGTCTGAACAAACAAGTACCTGGATCAACACTCAGGTCTCAGTCTGTGAGGCCAAGGGCCACTTGGCTGACTGAGGTGGCATGTGTTACACTTCACCAGAAATAAAGGGGCAGGGCAGCTGCGGTTTTAGGGAAGGCTTCCATGCAGGGCTGGTTTGCGATAAATAAGACTAATAAGCTCACCTAAATTCTCTCCTTCTAATGCCTTGAATATTTTTCCTCAAAGTTTAAGGAAATGTAATAACCTAGAATTTAATTTTTCTTTTTTTTAAAGATTTTATTTATCTATTTGACAGAGAGAGACACAGCGAGAGAGGGAACACCAGCAGGGGGAGTGGGAGAGGGAGAAGCAGGCTTTCCTGCAGAGCAGGGAGCCCAATGCGGGGCTCCATCTCAGAACCCTGGGATCATGACCCGAGATACTCAATGACTGAGCCACCCAGGCGCCCCTAAAATTTAATTTTTCATGCTATCAGCTTAATTTCTGAGGCATGTATCATAAAGGATGTACAGATTTTCCATTCTTTGACTTGTGTGTCAGGTGTTCAATAGATTTCTGTTTTTTATTTTTACTATGGAAATTTTCAAATAATCACAAAAACAGAACAGTCTTAGGTCCTTTTGTTTACCCTGCTTAAATAATCATCACTCTGCCATTCTTGGTTCAGTCAGTCCACATGGTTTTTTTGCTGGAATACCTTAAAAGAAAATCTCATACAGCTTTATTTCACCCATAAATTCTTCAGTATCCATCTCTTAAAGAAAGGGACTAAAATTGGGCACCTGGGTGGCTCAGTGGGTTAAAGCCGCTGCCTTCGGCTCAGGTCATGATCCCAGGGTCCTGGGATCGAGGCCCACATCGGGCTCTCTGCTCAGCGGAGAGCCTGCTTCCTCCTCTCTCCTCTCTCTCTGCCTACTTGTGATCTCTCTCTCTGTGTCAAATGAATAAATAAAATCTTTAAAAAAAAAAAAAGAAAGGGACTAAACTGTCTTCTTCTGGGGCCTTCTCCTCCAAGTCAGAAACAGAAGTCAGCTTTTCAGAATGCTTAGCCCATGCTATGAGACTACCTTACTTGGAACTAGGTCCTTGGCCTGCTAACGTCCTGATACAGAGTTCAGGTTAAACTCACTCTGCGTTTGTCTTTGCCAGAAAATCATTTAGCTGCAATGGACCAAAACCTACTAACACGAGCTCCAGAAAGCAGACAGAGCTGCTCTGTCGGTCCGTCTTTGAGGAACTACATGGCTCTCTCATTTCTCCTGCCCTGTCACTGCAGGCATTGTATGTGCCCTCCATGGACTCCAGCCCTGAGCTGACATTTCTTTACAATGCCTGCTCTTATGGACTTGATGTTCTGGATCTTGGTCCAAATTTTGGAGAGCGTGAGAACTTGTTTTCTGGCTAGTCTGGCCTTGGGTCAGATCACCTGTGGCCAAAATTAGACAGTGGTACAAATCTGGGCACCTCAGGGCAGTGGGCAGGACGGTTTACAGATAACAGGCTCCAGATGGGACAGGCAGTTAACATGTTCATTGCAATTCTGAATTCTCCATCTTAGTTAAGAAGAGTATTTCGCTGAGTTTGAAGTAAATTAATCACTCAGGTGGAGTATAGGTATTCAGGTGAATATAGTCAGCACCTTAGGGTGCAGAACTGTTTTTCTTTACAATTTAAGATGATTTTAGCAGTTTCTTTTTTACTTGAAAGAGGCGTTGTGTGAATGTAATTCTTGGTGTATTTGTGTTTGTTAATAAAAAAATATGCTGACATGTCACAAATACTCCCACAGAGAACTATAAGCTATTAGAGAAGTTTTAGTATTAGAGGTTTCATTTTTAGTTGCTTGGCAGACAGAGTCTCACAACAAAGTGTTTTTTGGTTTTGTTTTTTTAACTTTGAATAATGGACATTTCAAACACAAACAAAAGTAGAACACGAGAGAACGAATCCTCACGTACACATTACCCGTCTTCACCAGTTATCAGCTCATGGCCAGCCCTACCTCCTCTGTAATGCTGGCCATAACACACCCCTTCACTCTTCACACACTGAATTATTGTGAAATAAATCTGAAAATCTTGGGGTGCCTGAGTGGCTCAGGTCATGATCCTGGGGTCCTGGGACTGAGCCCCGCATTGCATTGGCCTCCCTGCCCAGTGGGGCGTCCGCTTCTCCCTCTCCCTCTACCCCTTCCCCCCACTCGTGTTCTCTCTCTCTCATAAATAAGATTTGAAAATCGTATTTTATCTGTAAGTACTATACAAAGGCTTTTTAAGAAAGCATGAACTGATACCACTTTATATCTTAAAATTATAGTAATTCCCTAATATCAAATACCTTATCCTATGCAGATTTTCAAATTATCTCCCACAGTTTGGTTTTATTTTGTTCCAGAGAGAGAGAGAGAAAGAGAGAGATAGCATGAGTAGGATGATGGGGGAGAGGGAGAGAGAGAATCTTAAGCAAGTTCCACACTCAGTGTGGAGCCCAGTACGGGACACAGTCCCATAACCCTTGTCTCTCAGTTTTTACAAGTGTTGTTTGGAATCAGGATCCAAATGAAGTGCACACCTTGCATTTGGTTGACTTGATTCTTAAGTCTGTCCTAGTCTATAGGTTTCTTCCTTCTTTCCCCTTTGTAGTATTTTAAAGAAGACCAGGTCTTTGTCCTGTGTAGTTTCCTATATTCTAGATTTTGCTGGTTGCATCTTTTCTGGTATTGATTAATATGTTCTTATGTTGCATATGGAAGCTTATTTAGATTCAAGTTAGTTACTTCTCAGCAAGAAGACATTCATAGGTAGGGTGCACAGGTACTTATTTTTGTATCACATCAGGAAACATTGTAATGCCTGGTTCTGTCTTTTGTGACTTTACATTGGTCAGTAGATTCAAATATTGTCAGCCCAAATAGCATTTTTAAAGAACTGGAAAAGGAAATTGAATAGAACTATCATATGACAAGTACTGTAGTCTATGTATGGGTATATGTGTATATTTTAAATTTTGTTTTGGTAACTTTTACACCCCCGTTTCACCACCGTCCCTAGGATGACAATGACCTGTTAAAACAGCAACTTAAAGATTTCCAGAGTCACCTTAACCATGTGGTTGATGGTTTGATGCGTCCAGAAGATGTGGCCGCTCGTGTGGATGAGCTAAGGAAAAAACTGAAGTCAGGCGCTGGGGAAATGAGGTAATGAAAAATCAGTACCACCATGTATTGAGATTGCTGAGTTAGGAACATGAGGTGCATAGAGACTCTCCTTCCCAAGTTCTGTGAATGGCCGATTTCCTCTGTAAGCGTTTCTGTGTCATATGTCCATGATTGAGACACATTCAAACAGCCTGTCACTGATTTTTTTACATTTTAAGTCTTTTATACTTTTTGGTATTATTTAATTTAAAAAGCAGAAGTTTTAAGAGTAACTTTTTTTTTCTTAAAGATTTTATTTATTTATTTGAGAGAGACACAGCAAGAGAGGGAACACAAGCAGAGGGATTGGGAGAGGGAGAAGCAGGCTTCCCGCTGAGCAGGGAGCCCTATGTGGGGCTTGATCCCAGGACCCTGAGATCATGACCTGAGCCAAAGGCAGAGCCTTATCCCACTGAGCCACCCAGGCGCGCCCCCACATTATACATTTTAAATAGAAAATAAATACCAAAACCAAGCCTGGCTTTAAATACATGAAAGGAACATTAATTCTTTGAGCAAACGTTGGTAGCCTGCTGTGCTTTCCGTGTGACAGCGGTCATTGGCTAAAACGACGATTTGCACCTGGGAGGTGCTGAGTTGCTGTGACTGACAGCTGTCCTGTTCCCGGCAGCTCTCTTCTCTGGCGCTGTTAGCAGCATGTTTGCACCCAGCATCTGACGTGAGTCGTAAAATTCACGTTTATACCATCCTTTTTCCCCCTTACCAGAATCCATACTTCTTCGGATGTCTTAGGGAAAAGTCTTGCTGATTTGCAGAGACAGTTCAGTGAAATCCTTGCACGCTCCCAGTGGGAAAGACAGGAAGCACAAGTGAGAGAGAGAAAACTCCAGGAAGAAATGGCCTTGCAGCAAGAGAAACTGGCAAGTGGACAAGAAGAGTTCAGGCACGCCTGCGAGAGAGCCCTGGAAGCCCGGGTAAGGAAAGGGCGAGAGGCGGCTGAGGGGGAAGTGTTTGGCCGATACTCCTGTTTTTCAACAAATTGCAGTGCTTCCATCTCAAGTTAAATTTTTTTTTTTTTTAAGATTTTATTTATTCATTTGACACAGAGAGAGATTACAAGTAGGCAGAGAGGCAGGCAGAGAGAAGGGGGGAAGCAGGCTCCCTGCTGAGCAGAGAGCCCGATGTGGGCCTCGATCCCAGGACGCTGAGATCATGACCTGAGCCGAAAGCAGAGGCTTTAACCCACTGAGCCACCCAGGCGCCCCCATCTCAAGTTAATACAGTATTCTTACTGTTATTTTCACTCTTAACAAGTCAAACTGCCTGTGACTGAAATTCAGCTGTGAATGTGGTTACTGATATTAGTCAGGCTTCTTTATGTCTATGTTTTCCTTGTTTAGGAAGTAAGTAAGAAAGAAATGTTTCTGAGCTTGCAGGTAAATAATACTACATTGCTAGAGTATAGTATCGTGCCAGAATCTGATTTTTTGGATGTAATTCTTTTAACGATGATATAACCATTAAAATGGATCCTAGAGAACATTCAAGATAAGACCATGCCCTGTAACTCATTAGTACAAAATTTCATTACCCTCTTTTAGTAAAATGAAATGTGATTCTCTAAAAACTTTTTATTTTGCTTAATAATCCTCTTCAAAACTTGATTTCCTCACAGATTAGTTTTGATAAGAGGCAGCACAAAGCGAGAATCCAGCAGTTGGAGAATGAAATTCACTATTTGCAAGAAAATCTAAAAAGTATGGAGGAAATCCAAGGCCTTACAGATCTCCAACTTCAGGAAGCTGATGAAGAGAAGGAGAGAATTCTGGCCCAGCTCCGGGAGTTAGAGAAAAAAGTAAGGAAGACTCAGCAAGTGTGACACCTGTGTCCCCACACCCGGGTCCTGCTCCCTGAGAGCAGGCCCTCTGTTTGGGGCCTGATCCACAGGTGCCTCTGGCAGCATTGCTGGTCCAGACGTGGACTGGACCCAGGGGAGGCGGAGATGCATGTGGTCAAATCAAGGGCCTGAGACAGGTGCCACGGTAGATGAAAACAAATGAGCTGGCGTGTGAGGAGGGACCTTAGAA
Organism: Ailurus styani; assembly: GCA_002007465.1. Lineage (NCBI taxonomy): Eukaryota > Metazoa > Chordata > Mammalia > Carnivora > Ailuridae > Ailurus > Ailurus styani. Next base: position 8,845,736 of record LNAC01000009.1, on the reverse strand, counting down.
CTTCAGTGCTGATGGCTTGAGTTTGCCTCCTCTGAAACCCCTTGCCCAACTAGACACATCCATTGGAAATGACTTTTTAACTCCTCATCTTCCTTTTTAACCCACTGGGCTCTCTTTTTGCTTCTCCATCCCACCTCAACCATCTCCTCCCATCGTCACATCCTCAGCCTTGTCCAGCTCAGAAATTGCGCCCACCGCCTCTGAAATCCCGACCTGAAGCAGCCCATGCTGATCATAACACTATCCACTGCACCTCACACTGACAGTTTTTTAGTGTAATTGACAACCCCAGGGCATGAGTCCCACCTTTTCTGTCTTTGAGGCTTTCCTGTCCACCTTCCTCATCATCTCCCGACCTAAATTTCATGGTCCCCTACTATAGCCAATTTTGCAAATATTCTCAAATCCCTTGTCCTTTTTTCCTGTCTCACTTGCCCAACAGAACTACAGCTGTGTGCTTTCTTTGGGCTGATACCCATGCTGAGCATTCCTGCAGAAAAATACCACCCACCCAGGCATAGTGGTATCATTATAATCTCTTGGTCATCAGTCTCAAATGGGCAGCATTACCCTTCTCTCTGATCAGTTCATTCTCCTGTGCTCCACTGTTTCATACCTTGTCACTCTCCCTTCCCCCAGCCTCAGTGAGTGACTTGGTTCATACTTGGCCAAGAACCTTTCAGTTCCCAAGTCCCATTGTATCCGCCCCCAGAATATATCTGGAATATAGTTCCTTTTTTTTCTTCTCTGATGCCACCACCCCCATGCAGCCACCATCTCTCTTCTGAACAACTGGTATGGCCTCCTGACAGATCTCCCACTCCCACTGACGACCCCGCTCCACAGATCCACCGCCGTGCTGTTTCAAAAATGGGCATTGGCTCTTGTTAGTCCCTAGCCCCCCACCCGGCCATTTCCCCCCTCTCCGGGAACTTCTGTTGTTTTTATGAAAAAGACCTCAGTTCTTAAGCCTATGAGGCCTGACATGATTTACCTCTATTTAGCTCCCTCCTGTTTTCACCAGGCTTCTTCTTTCAGTTCCTCAAAAATGCCAAGTTCTCCTGGCCTTCCCACATGCCATTCCCCCTCCTGGACCACGTTCCCCCACCCTTCTCTCCGGCTGCCCCCTCCCCACCAATCTCTGTCTCTCTTGCTGTTCCCTCAAAAAGTACCCTGTTCTGTCCCTTCATAGCTACTAACCATCATTTTGTTTAAGTGTTTGTTTGTTATCTGTCTCTCATAAGCTCCCTGGGGGCAATAGTCCAGTCTGCTTTACTTACCACTGTATCCCAGTGCCTAACTCAGCAGTCACAAGGGGCTGGTCCATCACTTGGTGATGGTGCCGGGAAATGGTTTTCCAATGAATAAATGAATCTTTGATCACTTAAGGTTCTTGACTAAGAAGACTGATTTCATTCTAGGTGTACCATACAATTTTGAATTGATTTTATGTATTCATTCACTCAGTGAATACTTATGGAGCACCTGCTTTGTACCAGATAATATCATTCTAGGCACTGGCCATGTATCAGTGAACAGAGTCCCTGCCCTCATGGAGCTTGTGTCTTAATTCACTGCTGCCAAATGACTCATCTGTTCAATTAACGTTTCTTTATTTTAGAAGAAACTTGAAGATGCCAAGTCTCAGGAACAGTTTCTTGGTTTAGATCGAGAACTGAAGAAACTAAAGAAAGCAGTGGCCGCCTCTGATAAGCTAGCCACGGCTGAGCTCACCGTCGCCAAAGACCAGCTCAGGTCCCTTCATGGAACTGTGATGAAAATTAACCAGGAACGAGCAGAGGTGAGTCCACGTGTCTAGAACAAGCTTCCAGCGGCGCTGCTGCCCCAAAACATAGCCACTTGTATTGTAGCTCTTTTATAATAGACTTCGGTTATCTTAGAAACCACTGGAAAGTTGTCTGTCTCCCTTCAGACCTAAGCATTGTATTTCTCCCGTCACAACCCTGCTGTGGGCCCTGCCCTCTCCTGAGCCCTGGCGGGAACCATCAGATGATACGTACTCTCCCCACCTCAGAGTGTAGAGCTCTGCCTAGGGAGATGGGTGTGCGTACACATGTGAACCAAGGTTTTAAAGGCTGGCCATGTCATCCTTCTGAACCCCAGACTTTTCATCTGGTGCAGTCAGATAGTATGTGACCTCTTGGGCTGTTCGGCCTTCTGACTGAAATGCTGTCTGTAGCAGTTTGAAGGGGGGCAGATGCTCATAAGATTAAGGCGGTAGATCAGAGGAGAGACAATCTAATGATGAGAGTCCAGAGAGACACCGGTCTTGGAAGACTGGAGATTAATGAAGAAGAAGTTAGCTCTGGCTCTTTCTGATGCAGCCCCCCCGCCCACCTGGCCCTGTGGAGGGGTGGAGCAGGCTGCCAAGTGATGGGAACAGCACCGGACAGGGTGGGACCTAGCGCCACACACACATGGAGTAGCCAGGCTGGCAACTGGACAAAAACAAAGACGTTGGTCTAAGAGGAGGAGAGACTTGAAGAAGACAGCGAATGATAGCAGCGCTGCCTTTCTTCTACCTCTGTCCCAGCAGGAGCTGCAGGAGACGGAGAGGTTCAGCAGAAAGGCAGCACAAGCGGCCAGGGATCTGACCCGAGCAGAAGCAGAGATCGAACTCCTGCAGAACCTTCTCAGAGATAAAGAGGAGCAGGTCAGTGCTGGGACTTTGAGATCTCCTCTTTATGGGTCTGTCTCAGTTCCTAAAAGACAAAAGTTGTGGAGGCTACTGCTCAGAGAATTTGGAAGTGTCGTAGTGGTTCGTTAGCACTTGGTCCCCTCCTGTGAGCCGGGCAGAGTGCGATTTCAATACAAGGAGTGACACGGCATCCTCATGAGGAAAGTGTGGGTAAAAGTTCTAGAAGTACTAAATCAAGTTGCAAGGATAAGTACATCTGGGAAAGAGTATTCGTGGGCAGCTTTGTGTATGTGGTTTTTTTAATAGTATCGAAACGAGATGGAGAAAGTAGATGTTGGCACTGGAGGAGCGAACTCACAGGTGCTGGACATAGAGAAACTAAATGAGACAATGGAGAGGCAAAGGACAGAGATTGCAAGGCTGCGGAATTTACTGGACTTCACCGGGGCTGGTAAAGTATTGGGCTTTGATTTGGGTAGTGATTTTAAAAATAATTGTTCTAAAATAAAATCATGTTAAAAAAAGATCATCCTGTTTGGTTTTTGCTGTAGCAAATTTATTTAACTGTGATAGATCAATTCCATGCTTCATTTATAGAGCTGTGATAATTAACTTAATGAATAAAAGCAAAGAATTTAAAAAACACTTAATGTAAGTGAAGTATTAAAGGAACTTGATTACAACGAGATAAGATTTTTTAATTTTCAAAAGGAATAATGTTTACAAGTCTGTTTTCTTTCTCTGGGTCACTTTATAAATGAACAGAGGGGTATGGCTGTCCTCTAAGTGTCAGCAAAAACTTACTACCCCGAGATAGGCTGAAAAGTCAGCTTCGAGGAGCTGATCAAAGTCATTGGCTGCCATGGCATCACTCGTGTATGCTGAGAGAGGAGGGAAATAGATGATTTCATGCCCAATTTCACAGACTGGCTTTCCTTTGCAGATAACAAAGGAAGCTTTGAAAATGTTTTGGAAGAAATTGCTGAACTTCGACGTGAGGTTTCTCATCAGAATGATCACATCAGCAGCATGACAGATCCTTTCAAAAGACGAGGCTATTGGTACTTTATGCCACCACCATCATCATCAAAAGTAGGAAGTCTGTGATGCTGGGAGTGTATACTGAATTTTCTTGAAGGAAATGTGACAGTGTTCTCTTCTAATTTGTGAAGGTGTCAAGAACAATTAATATGCCTAGGCTTAAGCCATGCATTGAGGTTCTTAAGTGTCTTTAATATTTGAGATGAAAATAAGGCCTTCTCAGGAATATTGCCATTGCCCATTCCAGCTCAGTGGTATGTTGTGGGTCCCTGATAGAAGATCCTGCAAGGGGATAAGGTGATGAACACAGACAGCCTGTTGGAAATGGGTATAAAATTGTGCAGAGGCTGATAGAAAACTGGGTGCCTGGATTTCATTTGATTTTAGCCAATGTTTGATTCCATGTTCACTGAAATCTAGGTCAGGTGCTAGGTGGGGTGGGGTGCCATGAGGAATGGTCTAGCACTTGCTCTCAAAGAGTTCATGCACTGGTGGGGAGACGGGTACACCAGTGTGATTACAACGGTGGCATGCACGTGACAAAAGACTTGACCTGCGTGCTCTGTTGTAGAGAATTGTTAGGGATCCCTCATGTGGGGAAGTTCAGGAAAGGAGGCTTCACACACAGTCATGAAGTCAGCACTTAGTCCTTGAGGGGTGGGGTTTTAGGAGGGAGGAGATGTGTGGAAAGGGAAGAGTTGTTTTAGCTGTGGTGAGTAGCCTTGTGGGGCTGGACAGTTGGGTGGGAGTAGTGTAAGGGGAGTCTGGAAAAGTAGATTGGGCTCATGCTTTTGAAAAGGGCCTCGAAATCTCTTGCACTGACTTGTGGAGGCCTTGGGGACCAAGGCTATGTGTAATGTGATCAGAGTCATAGTTTAGGAGGAGTAATCGGACTGAGTGGGGGGGGCCCAACTTGCAGTAGGTGAGCTTGGGGTCGGGGAGGGGGCTGCTGTGTGAACTCATTCTGTGAGGGGCAGAAGCCAGAGCTCCAGTGTAGCTGGAGGAGAAGAGATGGCATCGAGGGATGTTCAGGAGACAAAAAGGTTAAGGCTTGGGCTTGGAGGTGGGAAGTGAGGAGAGGACGGTAAGTGGCCCGCATCCAGAGCAGAGGGCCTGGGCGACATCCTGCTAGAATCAGCTGACAGGCAAGTCAGGGAGAAGTGGCTGACACACTAGGATCCCAGGGCTATGTAGATTTAATGAGAATCCAGACAGCCTTGACAACCAGGGCTGGAGGTGGAGGCTGTGTAGGTTAGATGCAACATGGTAAGGCTGAGCTGGTGAGAGTTTGGGAAGCAGACCTGTTTATGACTGGGAAGGAGGGAGGGTAGCAGAGTAGAGCCTCACGGCCCACACCAGGCTCCCAGGACAGCAGGAGACTAATATCCCAGATGGCCTTGAAAATTCACTGGTTTCCTTGGCCTTCATTGGTGGGCCATTAAGGACAAGGCAAAAGGGGAGAAGCCACCAGGAAGGATGAGTACTGGTGAAGAGAGGCTGACACTCAGGCCATTTACCTGACTTGACTGGGCAGTCAGGTCTCACTTCTGTCTGAAAAATGAGAATTAGAATCTATGAAAAGAAACCAGTTCTTTCTCAACTTTGCTACATCTCAACTTTGTTCTAGACTTTGGCATTTCTCCAACTCAGCCTTTTCATCCTGATGAATAGTGGGCTCTTCTATCATTTATTTTAGGTTTCCAGCCATAGTTCCCAGGCCACCAAGGACTCTGGTGTCGGCCTAAAGTACACAGCCTCAACTCCTGTTAGAAGAGCACGTCACGGACAGCAGGGTGGAAAGGAGGACAGTGGGCCTCCACCTGTCTCGGGATACTGGGTGTATTCGCCCATCAGGAGTGGGTTACGTAAATTGTTTTCAAATAGAGGTAAGTTAAAGCACAGAAGGGAAGTTGCATTTCTCTTGTATTGGTTTCCTGAAATCCATAAGACATAAGCCAGACTCCTTAGCTTGCTCTGCACGGAGCTTCTGTGCTGCGGCCTTGGCCAGTGACCTCTTTTTTTTTAAAGATTTTATTTATTTATTTGAGAGAGAGAGAGATCACAGGTAGGCAGAGAGGCAGGCAGAGAGAGGAGGAAGCAGGCTCCCTGCTGAGCAGAGAGCCCAATGCGGGACTCGATTCCCAGACCCTGAGATCATGACCTGGGCCGAAGGCAGAGGCCTAACCCACTGAGCCACCTAGGCGCCCCGCCCAGTGACCTCTTGTCTCACCTCCCATTACTGTCCCACAGTCATCCATCCCAGCTGCCTAAGATCCCCACAGCATGCCATGTGCCACTAACCTCCCTGTTTTAAACCCTCTGTTTGGAATGTCCTTCTTCTTTCCTCTTCTTAATTTATTCCTGCTCAACCTTCAACCTTTAAGATTCAGGCCTGCAAATAACACTCCTCTATGGAGCCTTCCTCCACCCTGCCTTGCCTGCGCTCCTGGGCCATGGCAGGTGCCTACATCCTTGTGTCATGGCATGGCCTTGGTTAGCTCGGCTAAAATGAAGTGTTAACAGTTCCATCTTCTAAGGCTCCGAGAGGAAGAGTCGGACTTAGGAGTCAGTCCTCACTTTTGCAGTAGGTAGCTGTGCGATCCTAGGCAGATTATTTAGCTCCTCTGAGACTGTTGAGTGTAAAAGGGGACTATCACCTTTGTAGAATGTGTTTATTCAGGAGCTATTTATCGAGTGCCTGCTGTGTGCTAGGCTGTCATCAGTGATAAATGTAGAACCTACTCATCAGGGAGATAAGTAAGAAAGCCAGCAGCTTAGAGAGGGCCGTGCGTTGTGATCGTGGTAAGTGCTGAGAGCTGTGGGTCTCACTGCTCCTCTCTGCAAATCTGTTGGTCTCTTCCGTAGCCTGAAGCAGGCACTCAGATGGTTGCTGAATAGATGAATGAATGAAGACCCCCCCCCAAAAAATAAAAAAAAAGGCAAATCAGCAGATAGGCATAAGAAAAACTCAAGTATCAGCCACTGAAAATATAAGAATCCCAGCTTTTCAAAACTGCTTTTGACCTTTTTTTTTTTTTTAAGATTTTATTTATTTATTTGACAGAGAGAGAGAGAGATCACAAGTAGGCAGAGAAGCAGGCAGAGAGAGAAGAGGATGCAGGCTCCCTGCTGAGCAAAGAGCCCGATGCGGGCCTTGATCCTAGGACCCTGAGATCATGACCTGAGCCGAAAGCAGAGGCTTTAACCCACTGAGCCACCCAGGCGCCCCCCCCCTTTTTTTTTTTAAGATTTTATTTATTTATTTGACAGAAAGCACAAGTAGGCAGAGCGGCAAGGAGAGGGAGAGGGAGAAGCAGGCTCTCTCCTGAGCAGGGAGCCTGATGCAGGACTCGATCCCAGGATCCTGAGATCATGACCCGAGCCGAAGGCAGCCACCCAGGCTGACTGAGCCACCCAGGCGCCCCTGCTTTTGACCTTTTTTGAAAAATTTCATTCTCACATCTCGGGGATTTGGGCCTAAATGCTGCCCTTCTCTACTAAATTTGTTTATCTAATAAGCTGTGGGGGTAAACACTCTTTATTTCTTTTAAGATGGGGACAGCGGAGGAGATAGCCAGGAAGAGAGCGAGCTGGAGGACCAAGAGGACAGCCCATTTGTACCTCCTCGCGGATACATGATGTACACTGTGTTTCCCGATGGTTCTCCTGTTCCCCAGGGCATGGCCCTGTATGCACCCCCTCCTCCTTTGCCCAACAGTGGCCAGCCTCTCAACCCTGGCACTGTTGTTTATGGTCCACCTCCCGCTGGGGCTCCCATCGTGTATGGGCCTCCACCTCCCAACTTCTCTGTACCCCTCATCCCTGTGGGGGTGCTGCATTGCAACGTCCCAGAGCATCATAACCTGGTAAGTGGAAACACATAAGAGCCCCTGTCCACACTGCTTCCATGGGAGACTGAATAAGGTTATATATGTAATGATTTGACCTGTTTATGAACAGATTATGTCCCAAGTGTGTTAATAAGGTTGGTGTTTAGAACGGAGTAAGCATTTTCTTATTAAAATACTCTTCTGGACAAGAGTTAGGATACCAGGCCAGTCTGCAAATGCTTTGTTTAACCATCTTATAATAAAAATGCTTTCAGTCCAGAAATTAACCATCTTTAGAGAGCTTATTTTATATTTTTCTACTGATGTGTACATAGAGGTATATTCACATAGTAGTGCCTGTGCTTGTACACACATGTACCCGTGCATGGACACACATCCACATGTATATGCTTGTGTATTCACACGTGTGAGCAGCAAGGTTGTGGTGGGGATTATCTCTGGGTGGTGAGATTCATGATTATTTTTTTCTTTTCATAAATCTTAGCTTTTTTTTTTTTTTAAAGATTTTTTTATTTATTCATTTGACACAGAGAGAGAGATTACAAGTAGGCAGAGAGGCAGGCAGAGAGAGAGGAGAGAGGAGGAAGCAGGCTCCCTGCTGAGCAGAGAGCCCGATGTGGGCCTCGATCCCAGGACCCTGGGATCATGACCTGAGCCGAAGGCAGCAGCTTTAACCCACTGAGCCACCCAGGCGCCCAAATCTTAGCTTTTTACACAGTTTTTCCCACTTAACATTACAGGCATTTCCCCATGGGGTTTTTTCGTTTTGTTTTAAGATTTTATTTATTCGAGGGTGCCTGGGTGGCTCAGCGGGTTAAGCTGCTGCCTTCGGCTCAGGTCATGATCCCAGGGTCCTCTGGGATCGATTCCCACATCAGGCTCCCTGCTTGGCAGAGAGCCTGCATCTCCCTCTCCCTCTGCCTGTCGCTCTGCCTACTTGTGCTCTCTATCTCTCTGTCAAATAAATAAATAAAATCTTAAAAAAAAAAAAAGATTTTATTTATTCGATAGAGACACAGCAAGAGACAGAACACAAGGAGGTGGGGAGTTCGAGAGGGAAAAGCCGGCTTCCCGCTGAGCAGTGAGCCCCATGCAGTGCTCGATCCCCAGACCCTGGGATCACGATTTGAGCTGAAGGCAGATGCTTGAGAACCGAGCCACCCAGGCGCCCCTCCCCATGGTTTTACAAATGTTTTTAAGCAGTATTTTAATGATGCATAACATTTCTTCATTTGTAGACAGTCTAGTCGACTTAACTGCATAAATTTTTAGTGTATTTCATTTTGTTAGGCTAGATTACTAAGTAATTCTAAGGCTAGATTACTTCCTAATCACTAGCTTGCTTTGTAACTCTGTGGTTCTAAAGAACTAAAGTGCACTATAAACTCCTCCTTCAAACTCAAGACACCTAGAGCTCTTTAGATTTTCCTTTTTCTCCCAAGAGATTGAGAGGAAGACAAGGACCAGGACAAACAATCGATCAGGCTGGTTGCCGAGGGCCTGCGTGTGCTCATGTGGTTGAAACAGTAGTCACTCACGTCGCCCTGCAGAGTCTCAGCACACGTGGGTTTACAGCGGTGCTGTCGGCTCAGCAAGTGACCCCTCCTGAGCTGGTTCTGTTACTTGCCAGCAGTACCCACTTGTCCTGTAGTTTCTCACGTGCCCTCCTACACCTCCATGCATTTGTACGTTCTTTCTTCAGCTTAGGTCTTCTCCATGTCCTTTATTCTTCAAAACCCGGGCAAAACACCTCTCCTTCTGGGCAGCCTTCCAGACAGCAACCCTCCCCTGCGCCCAGAGGAGGGAGAGACCTGTGTCTGTCTCTTCTGCTGCTTGCTGCCCGAGATAGAGATTATGCCTAAGAGGTGCTTGGGGAATGTGTATCAACCACAGCTGGGCTGATGGAAAAGTTAAAAGCTCTCTTCATCAGTTTCATCTGTGGTATGTGAAAAATTGGCTTGACTTAATTTTTCTTTTCACACAAGTTTTAGAAGCTACCACCATTTTCATGTTGTAGATAGCATTTTGAGCACAGTTAATTACAGCTTTTGGCAGGAAAGAAGAGCAACATCAAGTGGTGTTCTCAGTACTGTGTTTTTTTTTTCTTTGTTCAGGAGAATGAAGTTTCTAGATTAGAAGACATAATGCAGCATTTAAAATCTGAGAAACAGGAACCGTGCATGAGAGCATCTAAGCAGCAGTTGGAGAAAGAACTAGAAGAACTGCATGGTAATATCGATGGTCTCTTGCAAGAGAAGAAAGACTTAGAGTACGAAGTAGAAGAATTACATAGAACCATCCAGAAACATCAACAGAGAAAGTAATTATTAGCCATTTTATTTTTATAATTCTGGTGACTATGATATTGGCTCATCAAGGTAACCTAAATGTGTTATCCAGTAGAACTTTCTGTGATCTTGGAAATGCTGCAGATCTGTGCTGTCCAGAACAGTAGTCACTAGCCACATGTGCCTCCTGAACCCTTGAAATGTGGCTAATGGAAGTGAGAAATAGAGCTGAATTTAAATTGAAGTAGTAGCCTCGAGGTGACTCCCAGGCTGCACAGTGTAAGTCTGAGTTCTCTTGGCCGGTAGTCCAAATTAGCTCTTCTTGTATGCCCTCCTGGGGAATGGCACAGACATCCACCCTCCCCAGTTACCCTGGCTAAAAACATGCCCGGTGTCCTCAGCTCCTCTTTCCGCACTTTCCAAGCCTCCAGCTGGTGTCCAGGTCCTACAAATATACACAAAGAGCTGTCATGCTCGTCCCTTCTTTCATCACTGCTGCCTTGGCCTTTAATCATGTCATCCTTGGTTGTTGTAAAAGCTTCCACATTGGCCTTTCGTGTCCAGCCTCTCCATTCTACCCTCAACATAGCTAAGATCTGAGTGTGCCACTGTCCCATGTGACGCAGCCCCAACACAATGCACACACCCTCCAGATCTGAACCCTGCCTGTCGGTCTTACCCTTCTCTCCCGCACACTGTGTGTTCACACCCTGTCTGCTTTTCTGTGGTTTCCCCAGACATCACATCTTCTCTGGCCTCCCCACCTTTGCACATATGTCCTTGCCTCTACCCCCTGCCTAACTCCATCCTGTCTTTCCAGGTGAAGGTCAGAGATCCCACCTCTCACACAAAGCCTTTCTCATCTCAGGCTCCTGTGGTTTGGGGCTGGCAACCTTGAGCATAGTACTGTTGATGCCATGTTGTAAGGAGCCCAGGAGGGCAATGGCTGGGCCTCCCTCTTTGTGCCCTGGCATCAGGCATAGGGCCTGTTAACAAATGCAGTATCTGCTGAGTGCAGCGGATGGGTAGAAGCCCATCTTCTGCAGTAGTCCATGAGTTATGATGGTTCCCCAGTTTTTTGTCGTGTAAGCCAGACTGGCCCAGGCACCAAGGCTGGGGGAGATCTGCGGAGGTCACAAAGGTGAGTGAGCTATGATCTCTACCTTCTAGGAGCACATGTGTGACTGGCTAATAGACCTGGCAGGGAAAAGCAAGGGTCACACCAAGAGAAGACAGGGACTAGATGTTTGAGGTTTTTTGTTTTGTTTTGTTTTAATTTACTTGGCAGAGAGAGATCACAAGTAGGCAGAGAGGCAGGCAGGGAGAGGAGGAAGCCGGCTCCCCGCTGAGCAGGGAGCCCGATGCGGGGCTCAATCCTAGGACCCTGGGATCATGACCTGAGCTGAAGGCAGAGGCTTTAACCCACTGAGCCATCCAGGTGCCCCTAGATGTTTGAGGTTTTCAAAGATGATTATGCTATTACTTTTGTAGGTATGTGATGGGGAGAGGGTTTTTATTGTGAGTTTTCTTGAGGAAGGATAGTAAGACAGTGGGATAACTACCTCTTTTCCTAGTTATAAAAGTATAATAAATGATCATTTTAAAGAATTTGGATAACACAAAAATGTTCAAAAAAGACAATAATAATCATCTGTATGCCTTCATTTAAAGAGAAAGAATCTGTTAATATGTTGATGAATTCATTTGCATGTTTTTCTATCATAATTTCCCTTTTCAAACAATTTTGACACGTTAGCCTTGAGTTAGTGAATCCTGTGTCTTGCTTTCTGATTTGTCAAATACTATCACTATAATTGTACTCTAGCAGAACAGAGTAAATCACAAAATTAGGTTGTCTTTGAGGCAGCTGGTGAACTGTGACTTGAGAGACAGTGTGAAGGAAATGGATGATTATTATGGTAGTAGTTTGTTTTATTTTTATACCACAGAAGAATAGAAATATCAACATTGTCTTGACAAGTGCTGACCAAAAAAGAAGAATCAAAATAAAACAACTACATCATACTTTATACATATTGTGTACTTACTGTCAACAGTATATCATGGGTTTTTTTTTAAAGATTATATTTATTTTAGAAAGAAAGATTATGCATGCATGTGAGAGCAGGGGAAGGGACAGAAGATGAGGGAGAGAGAGATTCTCAAGGAGACTCCACGCTGAGTACGAGCCCCGACACAGGGCTTGATCTTACGACCCTGAGATCATGACCTGAGCCAGAATCAAGTGTCGGACGCTTACCCGACTGGGCCACCCAGGTGCCCCCAACAGTATACCATGTTGAATAAAAAGGTAAACATAGACCTTGAACATAATCAGATATAGCTCTCTCTCCCACTGCTTCTCATATGAAATTAGAAAGTCATCATACATCTTATCAGGCTACAAGTGTCTATCTTGTCTGCATTTGAAGTGTCTTAATGTGTGTGTATATGATTTTTTAGAGACTTCATTGATGGAAATGTTGAAAGTCTTGTGAATGAACTAGAAATGGAGAAGTCACTCAAACACCATGAAGATATTGTCGATGAAATCGAGTGCCTCGAGAGGACCCTTCTGAAGCGTCGCGCAGAGCTCAGGGAAGCCGACCGGCTGCTGGCGGAGGCTGAAAGGGAACTTTCATGCACGAAAGAGAAGGTATGTTCTGTTGTGGTCTGGGGTGAGGCAGCTTTCTGTTGGCTGCGTGAAGGACTAGGAAGGAAACATGACAAGAACAGTCACCCGAGGCAGACGGTTGGGTTTCAGGCCGCGCTCTGCTGAAGTCTTTGTGAGCCTCCTAAGTCCCCAGCCTCGCTCTCCTCATCTCTCAGTTCAGGCCGAGAATACCAAGGCTGTTCAGTAAGGGTTAAATGAGGTAGCATATTTTTTTAAAGGTTTTATTTATTTGAGAGAGAGAGAGAGAGAGAGAGGGAGCAAGAGTCGGGGGGGGGGGGTTTGCAGCAGAGGGAAAGGAAGAAAGAAGCACCCGACTGAGCAGGGAGCCCGATGGGGGACTCATCCAGGATCCTGGGATTGTGACCTGACCCAAAGGCAGTTGCTTAACTGACTGAACCACCCAGATACCCCTAAATGAAGTAGCATTTTGAAAGTCATTTAGTTCCTAATGCACCACACTTCCTTATCCTGTGTGTTTTTAAAATTATTTGGGCTCTGATAGCTCTGTATATTAAGTAGGTCAGTCTTATTTGCTAAAACAGCAGTGTATCTCAGAAGACTTCCTCCTGGTATTACTTTGTTCTCGAAGTTGTTGATATAAAATCAAATATTTTTTGGTCTGAGGTAGTGTTCTTGAGACTACAACACAAAAGGAAATCAAGGAAGAAAAGGAGCTCCCTGTCTCTGGGCTTCTGTTCCGGCCACACATTGGCTGTTTTATGAATACCGCTTCCTTTAACTTTCCTGGCATCCTGTAAGGTGGTTGTTAGCCCAGTTCACCGACGTGGCACAGGGAGGCTGGTAGCTAGCCCAGGGTCGCACAGCTAAAGTTCTGCTTCATCAAAAGAACTTTCTTAGTTTGAGGAGAATTCCAGAGTGAAAAAGTCCCAGACTCATGGAGCTTTCAGGAACTACTATTTGTATATTGAATGTTGTTATTTCAACACGGATGGATTTAAATGAATAGAAATCTGTTACCTCGGAAGTGAAATGAAAGATTTATTAAAGAAATTCTATGAGTGATAGCTTTAATAAGAATGGAAAAACATCCCTGTGTCTTTTCAGATGATCAGTTCCTTCTTCTGTCACATGTTAGATGATTGTGAGAGAACATGGGTGTGAGCAGGACTAGAGAAGAATTTATCACTGGTATATAAAAGAAAATTGAAGCTATTGGTAGTTGGCAGATAGTAAGTGAAGCAAGGCTGGTAAGCTCTTTCCCCTTCGGCCTCCCAAAGTGACTCAGGGAGGCAGCTTGCTAAGGGGGAGAAGGAAGGGAAAAGGTGGTGTGTTTTGTAAAGATGCCAGTTGTGTTAAAACCTAACATAGAAAGAGGCGAAAAACTACTTAGAAATGTGACTTTCTGGAGCATGTAGTGCATTTTGTCCAGTTCCTTGCTGATGAAAATGACGGGAACCAGCTCTCTGACGTGGAAAGAATTACGGTGAAATATCTAGCTGTTATGAATGGATAAAGATGTGCTGTCTGTATACAATGGAATATTACTCAGCCATCAAAAAATGAAATCTTAACCATTTATAACAACATGGTTGGAACTAGAGGGTGTTATGCTAACTGAAATAAGTCAATCAGAAAAAGACAAAGATCAGATGATTTCACTCATTGTGGAATTTAAGAAACAAAACAGATGAACATAGGCAAAAGGGTAAAAATCAAATAAGATGAAATCAGAGAGGGAGACAAACCATTAGAGACTCTTAACTCTAGGAAACAAACCGAGGGTTGCTGGAAGGGAGGGTAGGGGATGGGGTAAACTGGGTGATGGGCATGAAGTGGGGCACGTGATGTGATGAGCGCTGGGTGCTGTATGCAACTGATGAAACTAATAATGCACCGTATGTTAATTGGTTTTAAGTGAAAAAATATATATATCTAGCTGTTTGGGAGCTTGCCAACCCTTTTGCATCCACATGGGATATTTATTAGACTAGTTTAACATATGCCTGTGAGTTTAGCGCAACTGCAGAACTGGAGCTTTCTGCCTGAAGGTGAGTCACCAAGTGCAAACCAGATACTATTTTTGGACCTTTGACGACATTGTTTTAAGCCTCTTATTTTAGACAGAAAAAGGAAACTAAGTTGATTTAAAAAGAAAAATCTGTTTTTGGTAAATCTTGGAAGATTTTTAAATACTTCAACAAAAATATTTAGTATTTGTGTTTCTCACCTGTAATTAAATTATCTTTAAATCAGTGAGGTTTTATTTAGCATGATAATACAGTACAGCAATAATCTCTATGAGGAGGGAATATTGGTAAAATCAGTTTGTTGTCACTTAATTGGGGAGATATTTTTAATTAAAAAAATAGCCTGATATACAGGTTATTTTTTTTTTTTAAAGATTTTATTTGTCAGAGAGAGAGAGAGTGAGCACAAGCAGGGGGAGAGCGGCAGACAGAGGGAGAAGCGGACTTGCCACTGAGCAGGGAGCCCAATGCGGGGCTCAATCCCAGGACCCCGGGATCATGACCTGAGCCGAAGGCAGACACTCAACCAACTGAGCCACCCAGGCATCCCTACACAGATTATTTCTGAGTAAAAAGATTCATGGCCTCACTACCCTCAAGGGACTGTTTCTTTTTTGGGTAGCCTTTCTTTGTGGGCGCAGATAGAGTTTTAAATGTGCCATTTTAAAATTATTTTTTTCAGCCAACATAATATCAACATTTGTTGCTATGTTGTCATTTTAAAGGCTACACAGTACTCCGTTGTGTTGATGTGTTGTCATTTACTGACTCTCTTATTTGTCAAGTCATATACCAATCTACAATGAGCATTTTTGTGCAATAGTTTTTGACTCCTGAATTATTTTCTGAGAATTGGAGAGTCAAAGTGAATGAACATCTTTACCAGTCTTTTTGTCTTGCCTTGTTGTTTTCCAAAAGAGTTGTACCAATTAACACCACAATAGCTGTGAGGGAGTATGGTAACTGAATTGATTTTATCTTTTTATTTTTTTAAAGATTTTATTTATTTGATAGAGAGAGACATCACAAGCAGGCAGAGAGACAGGCAGAGAGAAAGGGGGAAGCAGGCTTCCTGCTGAGCAGAGACCCTGATGTGGGGCTTGATCCCAGGACCCTGACATCATGACCTGAGCCAAAGGCAGAGACTTAACCCACTGAGCCACCCATGCCCCCCTGAATTGCTTTTAATGACAGTGTATTTTTTAGACAAAAAATGCCGTTGAGAAGTTTGCTGATGCCAAGAAAAACTTACTGCAAACTGAGAAAGATGCTGTGGAGTTAGAAAAGAGAGCCCAGGAAACTGCTGTTAACCTTGTCAAAGCCGACCAGCAGCTCAGGTAGGTGGAGTCCCTCAGCTATTCTTTGAGATGAGTGAGAAGTTTGGTTCTAACAAGCTAATAATCGCCTTATGATAACTAAGGCTGGTTAAGTCTAAGGGGCCTTGGAGAATAAAGCGATGTGTTTTAGGTTGCTCCAGGCTGACACAAAGGATTTGGAGCAGCACAAAATGGAGCAAGAGGAAATCTTGAAAGAAATAAATGAAGTTGTGGCAGCAAAAGACTCAGACTTCCAGTCCCTCAACAAGAAGAAGGAGGTCCTGACGGGAGAGTAAGTACAGCCGCTATGGGGCGTACGGGGCTCGAGCCGGAAGACGTCGCTTGGGGTCCAGCCTCCCTTGTCCCTGCTCTAGTGCTACTGGTGTTTGCAGGCTGCAGAAGCTGCAGAAGGACATCGAGACTGCGCAGCACAGTGAGGGTCACCACCTGCAGGTCCTTCAAGAGTCAGAGAGTCTCCTGCAGGCCAAGAAAGCTGAGCTGGAAAAGCTGAAAAGGCAGGTAGGGAAACAGATGCCTTGAAAAACCAGCTCATGCTGCTTTAAAGCCTACATCATAATGTATGATTATAAAAAGTAATGCATGTTCGATTGTAGAAAAAACTGGAAAGTACAAAAGAAGATATAAATGAGGCTGTATCTCCTACTGATTAGAGTCCAACCCAAATTTGAATCCCGAATGATACGTTATTGAGTGAAAGAAGCAAGTCTCAAAGCATGATGCACCCTGAGATCATTTATGCTTAATGTGTTTATGAACACTTGTGCTTGTATTTTTAGTCTATGTCAAAGTACAAAAGCAGTCATCTGATAAGGGGACATTATGAATATCTTCTGTTTTCTTCCTTTCGCGTGTCTGCGTTTTCTGCTTTTTATATAAACACTTGTATACTGTCCTTAAAATTGTAAGTAATTTTTATATTTACAAAATGAATTTTTAAAATCCCTGGCTGACTTCTATTGCCAAGATAGTTGTTAAATGGAATAAGGTATAGATATATAAGTATTTTGAAAACCATAACCTGAGGGATAATCATTATTATCATACTGTTATTTTTGCTATGCCTTGAGTGCTTTTATGTAGGTGAGCTCAGGATCTTTATTAGGCATTTTGTGCCTGCACTCCTGGGCTGGCCCTCCTGACTCATGCAGCTGGGATAATTACAATTAGCCTAGTTCCTAATTTCCCCCCACGACCGTTAGCTGGACTGGATATTCTCCATCACAACAAGCGCTGAAGGTTGCATGGCCTTTGGCAAGCTTTGCATTCTTCCCTTTTCTTTAATGCAGGTGTCGGGTCAACAGCAGGAGATGGCCGTCTTGGACAGGCAGTTAGGGCATAAGAAGGAAGAGCTGCATCTCCTCCAGGAAAGCATGGTCCAGGCCAAAGCTGACCTCCAGGAAGCGCTGAGACTGGGAGAAACCGAAGTAATTGAGAAGTGCAATCACATTCGGGTGTGTTTTTCACTAGGTTTTCTTAAGAGTCCTAGGATGATTTTGGAGATTTATTCTGAGATGTTTTCATTGGTTTCACCTCCAAATGCAAATATAGATTCCTGAATCTTGATCCTCTGTAGCATCAGTTTGATGTGGTGTTATATATCCAGGCTGTGGCTGCGTGGCTAGCTCTCCATAGAGGTTCTCCACCTCTGTGCCTTTTCTCATACCATTTCTTCTCCAGGAATTTCCTTTTTGGGAATGTCCAGATCCTACCCATTTTTTCATGGTTCAGCTTGATGCCTCTAAGACTTCCCTGACTTTTCCTTTACTTTGGAAGGAGTTTCTCTCCTGAGTTTGGAGGCACTCTGCATGTTTCCTAGCGCATCTTAGCCTTTCAGGATCGTGTGTATGCACCTTTCCTAATTCTCCCCAAGGTGCTCAGACTCTTGAGGGCAGGAGATGTATCAGAGTCAGCCTTTTCTATGACAGATTGCCTTACATAAATACTGCTGATGCATTTTAAACGAAGGTAATGTGTGACTTTCTTACCTCTATTATACAGAAATATGATAGTGTAAAATAAAATACAGTGCTCTCCTTGACATAAAAGACAAAATTGAACTTGTTTCCAGATTAGAATTTTTGTGAAATGAGATAGTTAATAACAAAATTGATTTCAGTGTAATTTCTGTTCATAATTTTGTAAAGCAGAGTTGACCTCTTTTTTTTTTTCTTTTTGCCACAGGAAGTAAAATCTCTTCTGGAAGAACTCAGTTTTCAGAAAGGAGAACTGAATGTCCAGATTAGTGAAAAAAAAACTCAACTTGCACTCATAAAGCAGGAAATTGAAAAAGAGGAAGAAAATCTTCAGGTAGTTTTAGGACAAATGTCTAAACATAAAACTGGTAAGTTTAAAGGAAAGCAATCATATAAAGTTGGAGTTTGGAAATACTTATATTCAAGATCACAGAAAAAATACAAATGGTGGAATAAACTTCTTTTAAACTTCATCTTTGTTACAGATGAGCAAAGAAAAGCAGTATTATAAAAGGAATACAGTATTTTCTGCCATTCAAAAGTTTATTGATAAAGTTTATTTAAGAGCATAATAGTCATAATAATTACTGACCACGGTGTGGAGAAGGAAGAATACTTAACAGGCTATTTGATAATTGGACCAATCCCCCAGTGTTTCAAGTCTGAAAATTCATACCTATTGAACCATTTAGCCCATTTCTAGTTACTGAGAGAAAGGAAGCATTCATATACATTACAGCAATATTGCATTTATTTAGTAAGTCTTTATTTCCTTGTTTCAAAAATTAACCTGCCTGAATTGGTTACTTGCAGCAAAATTTATAATAGAATTTGGAAACTTGGCCAGTTTAAAAGCCACATTTTAAACATTTAATGCCAGGCAAAATTCTGATGGGAAGACTGAAAAAATAGATATAAAACTGAACATAGAGCATAGTCCCAATTTATTTTGAAAATCTGTGCACGTGTGTACACACAGTCCTGGAAGGAAATACATCAAAATGCTATTGCTGTAATGATCATCTTTGGATGGTGGGATAATAATGGGTTTTCATTTTTTTTCTTTTTACTTTTTCTTGAAATTTTCTATAGTGAGCAAATATTTGTATAATCAGAAAAGAGTTAATACTTGAAAATCTATATTTTAAAAGATAAAAAATTATTATCTGAATCTCAGCTTATGCATTTTAACATTTTACCTATTTATTTTGATTAAAGTTCACTTAGATAATTGTTCTTGAAAGTAGATCTCTGTTAATGTTTTTGTTAAAATGTTTTTAACAAATTAAAATTTAACAAGTTAGTGTTTAGCAATATTTAAAGGATTTTTTTTCATTAAAATACGATTAACTCTAGGATGCCTCGGTGGCTTAGCTGGATAAGCCTCTGGCTTTGGCTCACTCAGGTCATAGTCTCAGGGTCCTGGGATCAAGTCCTGCTTCCGGACTCCCTGCTCACTGGGCAGTCTGCTTCTCCCCCAATTTGTGCGCATGCCTCTGTCTCTTTCTCTCTCTCTCTTTCAATTTCTCTCTCTCAGATAAATAAAATCTTTTTAAAAATACAATTATCTCCATTAATTCAGCACAATAGATATGTTTTGATGACCTACTGTTTCTTGTATCAACAGCATTATTTTCTGTTTCATTTTGTAAATGTTTTCAACTACATTTAATAGCATGGACTGTGCTCTGTTTCTCTTAGAACTAAAGAATATTCTGGACATGTTGCAACTTGAAAACAATGAGCTGCAAGGTTTGAAGCTACAGCATGACCAAAAGGTGTCTGAGTTAGAGAAGATTCAGGTTGAAGTGCTAGAGGTAATAAACAAAGCCGTTTTACCCTTAGCCAGCTGCAGTCTTTCGCTTTGGGCATGTGTGAGTCCCCTTTTATTTGATTTAGGAGAGACTGGAGTTAGAGAATCTGCAGCAGACAACCCTGAGACAGAAAGGGGAGATAGAGTGGCAGAAGCAGCTCCTCGAGAGGGACAAACGGGAAGTAGAGCGGATGACTGCTGAGACCCGAGCATTACAGTCATGTATTGAGTCTTTGTGCAAAGAAAAGGAAGATCTCGAAGAAAAACAGGACAGCTGGGAAAAGAAGTTGGCACAGACCAAACGGTGAGAGCAAAAACCAATCAGCTTGCAAGATTCTTCCTGAAGACTAAAGCATAATAAACACACTCTAAAAAGGAGTAGAAATAGAGAAAAGAAAAAAAAAGTACTCCACGAACTCATAATAACAATACAGCTCACCAGTAGCATTTCTGGGTGCATTTCCTTTTAGGCTTTTCTTTTTCCAAAGTACTTTTTAAAATAACCTGTTGTGAATTTTTTTAAGTAAAATAACAAATAGAAGATAACAAATAGAAGATATAGCTAAGTGGAGAGATAACCTATTTGTGGGTAGAAAGGCAGTATTGTTAAGATTCAGTTCTCAAACTGATCTATAGATTCAGAACAATCCCAATCAAAATCCCAACAGGCTTTCAAAATAGAAATTGACAATTAGGTTCTGAAATTCATGTGAAAATGCAAAGAATGGACATAGAATAGAATCTAAAACTTATTAGCTATGACACCAAAACAACCCTGAAAAAGAACAGAAGTTTAGGGCTAACACTACCTGATTTCAAAACTCAGTATATAGCTATGGTAATCAAAACACTATGATACTGGTATAAAGACAGAAAAATCGATCAGTGGAACAGAAGCGAAATCCAAAAGTAAATACACAAATATGTGGACAACTGATTTTGACAAAGATGCAAAGGCATCTTTTTCAGTAAAGAGAAAACAGTCTTTTCAAAAAATATTGCTGAAACGATTGCATATCCAAAACCCCAAAAATGAACTTCAGCCCACACCCACATATTCATAAAAA
This sequence comes from Ailurus styani, assembly GCA_002007465.1. Taxonomy (NCBI): domain Eukaryota; kingdom Metazoa; phylum Chordata; class Mammalia; order Carnivora; family Ailuridae; genus Ailurus; species Ailurus styani. The sequence continues at coordinate 8,825,045 of LNAC01000009.1, read as the reverse complement.
TTACCTCAAAATGAACCATAGACATAAATGTGAAACCTAAATATAAAGCTAGGAGAAAACACAGGAAAACCTTTGTGACCTTGGGTTAGGCGGAATTTCCTAGATATGACACTCAAAGCACGGTCCATAAAAGAATAAACTGGTAAAGTTGAACTTCATCAAAATTCAAAACTTCTCCTCAAGAGACACTGTTAAGATAATGGAAAGATGTGTCACAGGCTGGGAGAAGAATCTTTGCAACCATGTGTTTTCAATAAAGGGCTTGTGCCCAGAGCATGTATATACAAGGAACTCTCATAACTCAATAATGAGAAAACGAACAATCCAGTTTTGAAAATGAGCAAATGAGCAAAAGATTGACATTTCACTTAAGACGAATGGATGGCAAATAAATACATAAAAAGATGCTCATCATTAACCATTAGGAAAACGCAAATTAAAACCACAATGAGATAACACTACATACCTATTAGAAGGGCTAAAAATTAAAGACCGACCATACCAAATGTTGGCATGGAACTTTCATACACAATTGGTGGGAGTGTAAAATGTTAGACCACTTTGGAGAATAATTTGGCAGTTATTTAAAAACTCTTACATATATTGGCCAGAAGTGCTATCCATTCTAATCCTAGATATTTATTCATGAGAAGTGAAAGCATATGTCCATACGAAGAATGATATACTTTAATGTTCATAGCAGCTTTATTTCAAACAGCCAAAACCTGGAAACAACCTAAATGTCCATCAGCTGGTAAATGGCTAGACCAATGATAGTATCTCCATACCATGGAGTACTATTCGGCAGTAAGAAGGGAATGCAGTACTGATACACATAACAACATGGGTGAATCTCGGAGTGACTCTGCTCAGTGAATGAAGCCAGACAGAAACCAGCCCATACTATAGGACTCTGGTCGTGTAAAAGAAAGCAGGCTTATGCACATATTTTTTTTTGGGCAAATCCTATTACATAGTTGTGTTTCCTGCTTTCTCACTTATCAGAAGCTAGCATTTTAATTGCCAGATTTTGGGAATTCTGAGTGCTATCCACGTTTTTATCCCTGATTTTTATAAAACTTCAGTTTTGTGAATCACTTTTAAAAAAAATCCCGTTTAGAAAGCTGAAAATAAGATGTCTTTTGGAAATGAGTTGAAGAACCTTAAGTTTTATTAAGGTTTATAATCATTCATAGTCCATAACCATCTGGCGAAAGGATACCACTGTTCCTTGGCTGTGTCTCGTGCGTGCTTGGACATTTTATGTTCGATAGTCTGACTTACTTTGCTTGCGTGGTAGGGTTTTAGCAGCTGCAGAAGAGGATAGCAAAATGGAGCAGGCAAACTTAGAAAAGTTGGAATTGGATGTCAGAAAGCTGCAGCAGGAGCTAGACCGACTCAACAGAGAGAAGCTCTCACTACATAAAGACCTGGGAGCAGTGCAGCAGCAGCTACAAGGTATGAGGCTGCCCCTCCGGAGTGGGGGGCTCTTTCCTTCGGTTATTTCTTTTTTTTCTTTTTCTTTTCCTTTTCTTTTTCCTCTGCTTTTTTTCTTTCCTTTCTTCTTTCCTTTTCCTTTCCTTTTTCCTTTCCTTTCCCTTTCCTTTTCTCTGAATATACAACCTTTTGTTTTCCTTCAAATTTGGAGTTTAATTACAAAGATGAGAAGTCGGGGCACCTGGGTGGCTCAGTGGGTTAAAGCCTCTGCCTTTGACTCGGGTCATGATCTCAAGGTCCTGGGATCGAGCCCCGCATTGGGCTCTCTGCTCAGCAGGGAGCCTGCTTCCTCCTCTCTCTCTGTGTGTGTCAAATAAATAAATAAGATCTTAAAAAAAAAAAAAAACAAAGATGAGAAGTCAGGTTTTGTAACCTAAAAATATTTCCTTATTAAAACTATATTAATACTTCCATAAACTATACAGAGAAGAGAGGGAGACACACATGTGCATTTATAGAGCTGCCGCCAGTAATGCCCGATCCCCGTGGAGGGAACTCCCAGCATGCCCTCGCCTGTCTGTGAGGACACAGACCTGTCCTTGTTGAGGCACACACATTCAGTGCAGCACGGTCAGCCCTCTGCCATGAATGTGCCTGTTCAGTTGTCTGCTTCTTAGAGAAAACATTTACCTTCCTCCTCCGCCAGCCTTTGGGGAGGACAAGGGCCGTTCTTCTGGGAGGGTCTCCTGGTGGCCCTCTTCCATCAGCATATCTGGAATCAGAGGAGTTTCCATAGCCTGGCCTCTTTTTCACCTCTTGCTGAAGCAATCTTGAAAAACAAAACCAGAACTCAGCTATTCCTCAGAAGGAATCTGTTACCAAAGATCATCTCCATGGGGACTGACCCTGGCTGTCCAGCACTTGTCCATTCGAGATGTAAACTGTCTTTGCCCCTTGGTTTTGCCTCTTGGATTCTTCTTCTAATTGTTTGCTTCTCTTATTATAGAAATAATTCATGCTAATGGGCATGGGATTTATTTTAGAAGTGACGAGAAATGTTTTAAAATTAGATTGCGGTGATGTTTGCATGACTCTGTGAATATACTTAAAACCGGTGAATTGCATACTTTAAAATGGATGCAACGTTTGGTGTGTGGATTATATCTCAGTAATGCTGTTTAAAAAAATTAGTTCATGTTCCTTAAAGAACAATTTAAAAACAAGCAAAAAGATGAAATAAAAACTACTGACCTCACCCCTCAGAGGTAATTCCTGTTAACAGTGTGGTGAATATCCTTCCAGATTTTTCCTTGGGGGTTGTGTGTGTGTAGTTTTAAAACAAAAAACAAAGATGCAGATAATACCTCTACTATCAAAATTTTGTTAAACATCCATGATTAGAAGTTACTAAATAATTCTAGCTAACAATGTCCTGTACTTGTCAAGCACTTACTGTGTCTCAGACATGATTAATTTAATCCTTGCATTTAATCCTCATGCATTTCTTCTTTTAATCCTTGTAACATTTTTATGATAGAAAGTGTTTCACTCATTTACAGATGAGGAAGTGTAAGCTTAGTTTTCTTGTGACTTCCTCGAGGTCATATAGGTAGCAAGTGACAAAGCCAGCACACATTAAAAAATCTGTTCCCAAATTATCTCCCTTTAAGGTTGTACCAAATTTACATTTCTCCCAGAAATGTAGAAGGTATTCATTTTTAAACCATGCATGTTGTCAACATTAGGTATTAACTATACTTTTTTTTTTTTATTGTGAGGTTTTGAACTTATAAATCTAAAGACCTGAGCTCCAAGCCCAGATATGGGTTGCATGTATTAACTCATTCTTTTGACCTTTTAATAAGTAAATGCATAGCCATACAGTTAACATAAATAAGTTTATATTCATTTCCACTCTACTTTTTTGGGGGGCTGACGGGAATTTGGAAAATGCATACAAGTGTATTTATATTATGTAAATGTTATTTCTGTAGAAAAACAAGAAGCAGTGAACTCACTACAGAAGGAACTAACTGATGTCCAAGACCATTTGAACCTAGCAAAACACGTAAGTTTAACAAATGTAATCTTCTAGTAGTAATCTAGTAGTATCCTGAAGGCATGCAGACAATTGGTTAAAAGACAAATCAAGTAGGTTGGTTCCTTTTCATACCAGTAGGTCCCATTAGAGCCATTTATAAGACACATACATATATATATGCATAAAACTTTTGGTGTAGAGCAGTGATTTTTCTCATTTATATTCAAAGTTTTACTCAAGGATAATAAGTAAGGTGGTGGCTAGACCGGAGCCTAAACCCTCAGCCAGCCTCTCTGGGGGCTTCAGGCACCAGACTGACCATCTCTTATCTGTGGCACAGACAAGTCCCCCACAGGCTGGGCTCAGATTTGGTCACTCTGAGCAGCAGGGTAACTTCCAATTTCAGAATAACCGGGTCTCTGTCTTGTCAGATGTTCAGTAAAGCTGATTCTTGACCCTTATGCTTTGGATACTCTTCTTAAAGATAACTGAGTGTTGTACTATGAGAATAGTGCTGTAATTTGGGTTTCAAAGAACCTCAAGCAAGTTCTGGGCCTCAGTTTCCACTGTGTAAACTAGGGGTTGGATTAGAAATCTGAGTTCTTCCATCTGTCTTTAGGAATCTGTGTTTCTAAGGTGTGGAAAATTTAAAGTATTCCATCTTTAAAAAATTCTTACATGGGCTCTAATGAATATTTTCTGTGTTGTTAGAAATACAGTAACTTTCTCAAAAAGGTTTAATTTGGATTCCTTGCAGAAAGAAGAATTTTTTATTTTCTGAGTTTTTCAACCCACATAAATATTTCAAATGGTAACAAAACCATGACTTTAGGTTCATTTTCAATGAGAATTAAGCCTTATTCACAGCTCTCCTTAATCTTCTTAGCAATCTTGTGAGGTGGGTGTTGTTTATTCCCACTTCAGTGATGAAGCAACTCAAGTTCAGAAGAACTGGGTCTCTTAGGTTGTGACATCTTCTGTCATCTTCTTAGACACTAAAAAGGGGAAAGCTGATGATTAAATTTCGTTCTGGGTGCCTTAAATAAGTTTGTTGAGGTAATAAAGGATGTGGGACTTTCATGTTTATTCTGTCAGACTTGCTGGATCTCAGGAGGGGCACTTGCCAGCCCTAGAGCAGATGGCTTTGTTAATAGTTTCCATTTGTTCTTTCACATAAAGGATGTGCTTCACACCACCAAACATAAGGACGTGCTGCTCAGTGAACAGACCAGGCTCGAGAAGGACATCAGTGAATGGATGAAGAAGTCTGAAGACTGCCAGAAAGAAGGGGAGACAAAGCAGCAACAGCTTCAAGAGCTTCGGAATGAGATTGAAGAAAACAAGGCTAAGCTAGCCCAACAAGAAATGGTACTACACATTTATGATTTTACAGAAAACAAAACTTTGTCACTCGGGTGAGCTTTTCCTGGCCAGAAGCTGTGCAGAAGGATCCCCTGTAGGACTAGTTCCCTTAACCACCCTGTGTAACTGGGAGGATTTTACACCAGCATTTTGACTCTCTCAGTATTAATATTTGTGGACCATTAAGACCACAGACCACGGGTCCTGTAAAGAATCTTGCTGGCCCCATGCCACTGGCCGCATGAATCCCCTCCTCGCGTGCTGGCCTAATGGTTTTCCAGTCCCAGCACGATCATCTCTGTAAAGGGAACTGTCTTTCACTGTGGGCTGTTTCCTACTTTCTCTGGAACTGGAACCTGGCTAGTGTCCACGAAGTTTCCCTCATACGGGACACACTGTATTTATTATTTTATGACTGTGGTTGTTCTCTATTAAGATATTTCAGAGACTCCAGAAAGAGCGAGAATGTGAAGAAAAAAAGTTAGAAGCCAGTAAAGTGGCTCTGAAGGAGCAGCAGCAGCAGCTGGAGAGGGAATTAGGCGAGCAGAAAGGCAAGCTGGACCAGGTGCTCTCGAAGCTGCTGGTGGCTGAGGAGCGTGTCAGGACCTTGCAGGAAGAGGAGAGATGGAGTGAGACTCTGGAGAAAACGCTCTCCCAGACCAGTACGTGTTCCCGAACGTGGCACTGTGGGATGGGGGTGGTGCTGATTGTCTTGCCAGGTTTGTAGAGGAGACCCAGAGCCTGGCCACGGCCCAGAAGGGGGTCGGGAGGCACATAGCGGCAAGGAGATGCTCCATTGGATCCTGCTAGCCCCAGGAGAGGTGACAACAGGCCTCAGAGACACAGGGCATTTGTCTTTACGGAGGTGGGATTTGATCCTGAGACTTGTAAGGTCTTTTTACTCGATCATATTGCTTTCTTCAAAAATGCTGCCTCAAGGAAGAGACACGTTAAGGCAAAGAAATTCCAGAAGGCACTTTAAAGACTTTCTCTGAAGTACACTATTTTGAGCTTTGGAAATGATCCATTTCATCTCACCCAATCAAAAAACAATTACTAACAATTCTGCTTGTGTCCAAATTTGTCATAGTGAATGGTGCCAAAATATGGATATTTGCTTTTCGGTCTGTCTGCTCTCTCTTGAGCCATGTATCAATGACACTGACATGGAAATCCAGGATATATGATAGTTCCCACATCAATAAGTGACATATTTCTTTCTCAGGCTTCAGGGTTTAATAATGCTCAGAAAATGTTCTCCCTCATGTGAACTTGGTGAAAGGGTTATTACTCCTTCCTCCCCAACTCTTGATTGATTACATCCAGACCAGCCATTTCTTTTTTTTTTCTTTCTTTTTTCTTTTAAAGATTTGAGAGAGAGAGAGAGAGAGCACAAGCAGAGGGAGCGGCAGGCACAGGGAAAAGGAGAAGCAGGCTCCCTGCTGAGCAGGCACCCTGAGGCAGGACTCGATCCCAGCATCCTGGGATCATGACCTGAGCCGAAGGCAGACACTTAACCAACTGAGCCACACAGGCGCCCCAGACCAGCCATTTCATTGTGAAAATGAAACTTACCAGATGTGCGGAGTCTGACCACACCGGACATGTGAAAGTGAAATCTGGACAGGGTGTTACTCCAGACAGTGTGGTTAGAAAAATCTATTTTAACTGTCACTGTTCTTTAGAAGCATTATTTATTGGGTACTAACTGTGTACTATGCATTTGCATACACGATTCCCATTGAACACCAGGAAGTAGGCACCTCCTGTATAAAATAGGGCTCATGCCACTCCAGATCCCATGTTCTTTCTACCACGCTGCCTCCCAGGAAGGAAAAGTATGGGTGCACTCCCCTTATTAAAACCTAGGTTTATAAAAAGCATTTCAGCCGTCTGTTCCATGTCCTCTGCCTCTCAGGATTGCTGTTTATTGCTGTCTCTGATACTCAAAAGGTCTGTCTTTCACTTTGGAATCCAGCCCTTTAGGACCCAGTTTTGTCAGGAGGCACCTTCATTAGGGCCTTTTTCTGGGCCTCTGATGTGGGTCCGGGGCACTCGGAAGACCCAGTGATGCCCGAGTGGGTGGGATGTCACCACCTGCCCACAGCCGGACCAGGGCCTCTGGCTAAACTGCTAAAAATGCTCATTTCAGAACGACAGCTTTCAGAACGGGAACAGCAGTTATTGGAAAAGTCAAGTGAGCTGCAGGCTCTCCAGAAAGAGACAGACTCTATGAGGGCAGACTTCAGCCTTTTACGGAACCAGTTCTTGACAGAAAGAAAGAAAGCCGAGAAGCAGGTTGCCAGCTTGAAGGAGGCACTGAAGATCCAGCGGAGCCAGCTGGAGAAGAACCTTTTGGTGAGTACCCACTGCCCTGGCAGCTCACGAGGAAGTACCACATTTACATTTTTAGACTAAAACGTTGCTTCAGTGTGGAGAAAACAAATTACCTGGCAGCCCAGTCCCTAACTCAAGTGTTTTTGGTGTACTAATGCACAGTGTGATCTTGAAGCTGATGGTGGGTTTTGCCTGAGGCTGCGCTGTACTTTGAGGAGTCGAATACAGTGTCGGCACAAAGCAGAGACACTCTCAGCAAGGAGCCTCTGCTCATACCTCCACTGGCAGGGGCTGCAGCAGTTTGGGGGGAAGAAGTCTTAACACATTTGCCCCAGCTGCAGTCACTGCTCACAGATTTTTCTCATCCTGCCCTTTTTAGTCAAATTAGCTTTAATTAATCATTATCCTAAAACCAAGGAGCTCAGTCTACCATGCTTTTATCCCTGAAATATATTTGGGATAAAAATTTGGGGAGGGGATTCTCTAAGCCCACAACAGTCTGTGGTGGGTAGAGGCAGATGGGCAGTGGTAGAGACTGTCACAGGAATGGATTTTTCTAACACCCTCCGGAGAAATTGATGGATGTGAATGGGTGTGTTTCCCAGAGGGTGACACACTTACCGCTAGTGATCGGCAACGTGGTCATAAAGATAACATGGAGGTATCTAGGTTTTCATCCTCTGGGTTAACTGTGATGATGGGTATTGTTGTTCCTGTTGTGGACGAGTAATGGAGGCTCAGGAAAGATATTATCAAAAGTAATGTTGCAGAGCTAGGATTCAGACTTTGGGCTAACAGACTCTGACCATATATGTACTGCAGCTCTACCACAGCCTCTAAAGAAGGCCAGTAGTGTTATCCCCATGTTACAGCTAGAAACCCAATGGGAAATGGAGTTTCCCTAGTGAGTGTGTAAGCCAGCAGTGCATAGCTCCATGTGCCAGAGCCCAGTCATGTCCTTCCTCCTGCGCTAGGAGCAAAAGCAGGAGAACAGCTGCATGCAGAAGGAGATGGCAACGATCGAACAGGTGGCCCAGGACAATCACGAGCGGGCCAGGCGCCTGATGAAGGAGCTCAATCAGATGCAGCATGAGTACACGGAGCTCAAGAAACNGGGGGTTCCCCCGGGCCCCCCCCCCCCCCGCCAGCCGCCTAGGGCAGAGAAGGCTTGATAGGCATGCTCACTCCCTGCTGGGCTCAGATCAGACATATTTTGTTTCTTAAATAGCTCTTTTAATAAGAGTATTTCTTTGTGGAAATTGTGAAAGCTGATTATAAGAATGTCCTTTAAATCAAATCTGTTTTTCTAGTCTTAAAATTTAGAAATGCACCTCTACAAGAGAAAAGCATTTGTTCAAAATGTACTTTTAAAATCCCCTTAAGTTCAGCGTCTTATGTTTTTGAATGAAAAATGGCAGGTCTTCAGCATGAAATTTTATCATAATCCAAAGAACTGTGTTGAAATGTTAGATTTTATGCCAGAAACAAGTCTAGAAGACCCAAATGCCTAGGAAAGAAGAAATGACCCCAGCAGAAACCTCTGATACCCTATAGTGTAACCAGGCTCAGAGCAGTTCACACTTAGACTGGAAAAGTCTAATCCTACATGGAAAGTTCCGTAAGTACATGATACATTAAACAGTTCAATTCCAAGTAGCTCCCAAACTTTACCCACTGGTATTTGACTCTCACTTTTCAGATGACAAACCAAAAAGATCTAGAGAGAAGACAGATGGAAATCAGTGATGCAATGCGAACACTTAAATCTGAGGTGAAAGATGAAATCAGAACCAACCTGAAGAATCTCAACCAGTTTTTTCCAGAACTACCAGCAGATCTGGAGGCTATTTTGGAAAGGAATGAAAACCTAGAAGGAGGGTTAGAAAGTTTGAAAGAGAACTTCCCATTCACTGTGAGTGAGAGATCATCACCTTTTGAAGAAAAATTGAATTTTTCCCAGACTCACATAATGGTAAGTGTGTATCCTGCTGCTCTCTGGACTTTGTTAGAAGATAATCTGTTCCCACCTCCCCCCAGCCAGATAACCTGAAAAAGAGATGTGGGACTTGGGGAAGGTGGGAGGAGGGAAAGGCTAGCAACATTTGGGGACTCTGATATTTCCCTCTCCCTCTGAAAAAGGATGAACACTGGCGTGGAGAAGCACTCCGAGAGAGATTGCGTCACCATGAAGATCGACTCAAGGTTGCCATTTAAGACAGTACAGTATGAGATGCTTGGCATGTTGAGGATGGGGGGAAATTGCTTATCGCCACATATTGCTGTCATTCCCTCTATTACGGCATGAGCAGTTTTCTAGATTACATGGTGGAAGCTTAGAGAAGTTGGCATCACACAGTAAATGGCAGGGGTTAGCATTCAAACCATGAATTCTGGAGTTAGGCCCAGTGTTCTGGGTAATGCTGCTTTGCCTCAGCTAAAACTGACAAAACCTAAGGCCCTGGACAGAAAATAGATATACAGTGATAAACAAAAGGGGGCTCATAGGCCAGCGGTTGGGGGAAAGATAGGCTTTGGGTGTCAGATAGGAAGTTGTTTGACTCAGAACACGTGGAGTCTGGAGGCCTGTGAGACATCCAGGGCCAATCTCTCCATAGGCAGCTTTCAAAGAATCTAGGATTTACCAATCAGCATTGACCTAAAGATTTTGGGGTTAAGAGTATAGGTGGGAATTGGGAAAATGAGCGGAAGATAGAATGAGAAGGCAGAATGTGTTTGGAGAAGGGCTCCATACATAGCATGAACTGAGAGGGAGCCATGTACTATGTTGAGGGAGTACAAGTCCTTGATGTCCAGTAGCCTCCAGCCACATGTGGTTGCTTAAATGTAAATGAATTGTAATTACATCAGACTAAAAGTTCAGTTCTTCAGGTGCTACAGTTTTAGTGACTTGATAGCCATGTGACTAGTTGCTGCTGTATTGGACAGCAGATACAGAACATTCCCATCATCACAGAAAGTTCTGTTGGGCAGAACTGCTGTAGACTTGGAGAGAATCCTTTCAAAGAAATAGCACAGGGGCAAGCTAGAAAGTAGCGTGGGGTTGAAGATTGAATACACTGTGAGAGGCACTGAAGATACCAAGTATAAACCAGTCTTCTGCTAAGTCTGGGCAGGAAAGGGAGAGAAGGGATCGTAATTTAATGGGGAGGCCAGGGATGCAGAAATCCTAAGCATTGTTATAGTGGAGAGGAGGCTGAGCAGAAGGCCTGGTTAATGACAACACAGCATGGTACAAGTTCTACGCACAGAGTAGCCACCAGCACCATCTACCTTTTTTTTTTTTTTTAGGACAAGAGCATTTTCAGCAACCATTCCTACTTTATGATAATCAGATTTGCCCATCATGAGGGCAAGCACGTGCTTAAGTGTTAAGCACAAGGAAGCTACTGAATACATTTCTTCTGGGTAAAACCCTAAATTCTACCCTAATGCTTTCAGGCCCAGCTTCGACACTGTATGTCCAAGCAAGCGGAAGTGCTGATTAAGGGGAAGCGGCAGACAGAGGGCACATTACACAGCTTGAGAAGACAAGTGGATGCTTTAGGGGAATTAGTCACCAGTAATTCTGGAGACTCCATGTCGTCACCTGGTCTGTCTCAGATGGAGTCTTCCCTGGCTGAGGACTCTCAACCTGGACCAAGCCAGGTAAGAGGACACTCTGCTGTGGACATGCAAAGTCCCTGAAAGCTTTGGGGTCCCTAATCTAGACAGAGGAGACTCAGAAGGCCACAAATGCCACCTTCAGGTCTCTGGAAAACCTAAGACTGATTTGCCTTCAAAAATTATCCCTAGGAAAACTGGAATGGGTTGGTTGGTAGACCTAGAGAGAGGACAAGGTGATGGCTTAGGGAATTGCCTGAAATTGGAGACCGGATGACCTGTCAGGGATAGAGGGAATTCTCTTGATGATCTCCACTGCTGGATTTCCTTGTTCTCTACTCCATCTGTAGAGCATTTAGGCTGTTTGGCCAGCGTAAGTCCTAGTTTAGACTGTCCATCTCCCTGCGACCCAGGGAAGGATGACGGGCTGTGCCTACTGTTCCTCCTCAGAAAAAGTTTGAACTCAGACCTCTTAGCCCAGGGTCTCTACAACCCTTAAAGTTCACAAAGCCTTTCTGTATGAGACCTCGACAAGGTTAATGATTGTTTAGGAGGAACATGAAATAGACTCAAGGAATCAACCCAGAGATAGATAATAGCTACCATTTTTGAGTGTCTGCTGTGTGCATGTATTTAATAAACATTTTACATGCATTATCTCATGTAGTCTTTGAATCCTAAGAGGTAGGAAGTATGCCTTTACTAGATGAAGAAATTGTGTAAAAAGAAAAATGTCACAGCAGAAGATGAAACCAGTACTTCGGGGCTCATCTGTCCCTACCACAGAGCAGTATAGTGAATGGCTGAGCCACAAGGAACATTCAAAAAGAGCTGCCTCTTTTGTAGGCACACAGCTCAGCAGCAGCAGAACCAAGATTTGAATGTGATTACCTTAAAACCTCCTATGGTGGGACCAAGTCAGGCACAGGCCAAAACTATCATAGACCACAGTTCATACTCTTGTATGTCAGGAAGCACTGAGTATTGCAAAGAAGGTGGGTTTAGAGATAAGACAGACCAGAGTGGTGGAAGATGAGTACATGGAGATTTGGGTGCCAGGTTCAATTATCAGCCCGGGGTGGCAGCTGGAAGAGTTCGGGTGCTCCAGATGCGGGACAATAACGGAGGTGTTAGAGGCGCAGGGGTAGGGGGGAGGACTGCTAGGGGTCATAATCCAGTTATATGGGATGAAAGCCTAAACTAGGTTGGAGTTAGTGGCTGGCTTCTGAGCTGTGTTTTCATCTCCCTTCTTTTCAGAGCTCCTTCCAAGGTCCGTCACAATTATTAGACAGTTACCGACACTGACGCCATCCCCAGCTTCCTGCTTGCAGGGTATATGTTAACAGAGTTCTTTTAATTACCACTTTCACTTGGAACATCCTGAATTCTAGCTTATCCTACAGTCCAGTAGCCTTTTAAATTTACTCTTGAATAATTTTGTACAGTGGTTCATCTCAATATTTTTTTCCAAAGAGATACTCAAATATGTATTTTACCTGTTAGTCATCATGAGCTGTCACTTAGTTCTGTTCATTGAAGACTTGTTTTTACTGTTCCAAGAATGCATTCTCTTTGTGTTTCTGTAGGAAAAGAAATGCTCAGCCGGATGAGGAAATCTCGAGGAAATCCCTTCTCTACTACCTCACTGCAGAACTGGAAGCTGCTTGGTTTCGCTCCAGATGCAGGGAACTCCAGTGCTGCACCCTCCACCGTAGCTAGCTCACAGGCTGTGAATGTCGGAGTTTCTGTAAATCACATGTACATATGGAAAGAGTTGTATACAGTTTAAACCTGGATGGCTGGGGGGTTAGTTTTTTTACGTTTGAAATGTATTGCCATAAGACCAGTGATTGTAATTATAAATTTGAGGCTATAAACTGGTAAAATCTATAGCTACAAGAAAAAGAATGTACTCAAGCCCTTCATTTATAGTGTCAAATTTTATTTTTGGATTTTGTTTAGAATCTATTTTCGTAAGAAAATAAAAGATAAAATAGTCTGTCATCTGACTTTACATTTCATAGATCTACAGTAAAGCCATCAAATGTTTACCTTCGTTCCAGGAAAATGGCAATTTCCAAACGGCTCTCCATCTTTGGCCTGGAGATTGAAGTATGTTGTACCTGTCAATGAACATACACCACATGGAAATATCTTTTATAAAACTACTACACCTGAGGTGCTTTTCCTCAAACAAAAATATTCTTTGATGGAAAATTAGCAGAATCTGACCCAGTGGTAAATTCAAATTGTGTTTGACTTTTAAATCTTTGAACTACTGTAATTAATGGCTCCACTTCATGATCTACAAATACATTATTTCTCTAAAAACAAGAATAGCAACTACTGTCACAAAAGACCGTGTGGCAATAGATTTCTCATGGGAAAGGGAAAGTATGAAACTACATGTTATAGATTAGGTTTTAAAATACTCCCAAGGCCTGTTTTCTGGTCCGCAGACAGCTTATGAACCATAACCATACAGTCTGGTACAGTACAGTCATCCCTCTCCACCCACGGAGGGTGTTTGGTCAGACCTGGACCATTAGTTAAGATACAGGATAAATAGAATTACAATAAAGGCAACAGAAGTGGCATAAAATTTAACACACAGTAAGTTCTAGAAGACATCTACTTCCCAATAAAAATTGATTTGGTGTTTCTTTTGTATTTAACATTCTCCTGTTTCATTTTCACAGGACTTAGCAAAAAGTGCTATGAAAAGTCAGGCCTCTGCATAATTACTGAAACCCCTTAGGGACACCTTTTCCCATTCTGTCCATGTGCTGAATGAGGGTAAAGTATCTACTTTCTAAACTGCCCCATGAACCCTCTCTATTCCCCTGTGGACAGGAATGGAAGGTAATCATTTGGTCTTTGTAAGAGGGCGTGACCTGAACCACACATCTATACAGAAAGATTACATTTGAAACAATGGGATATATGAACAAAAAAGTTCTCAAAACTAGGGGCACCTGGGTGGCTCAGTTGTTGGGCGTCTGCCTTCGGCTCAGGTCATTATCCCAGGGTCCTGGGATTGAGCGCCCCACATCGGGCTCCCTGCTCAGCGGGAAGCCTGCTTCTCCCTCTCCCACTCCCCCTGTGTCTTTGTCAAATAAATGAATATTTAAAGAAAAAAAAAAGTTCTCAAAAATATAGTCTGGAATTAGGGGAGGTAATTAATGTGTGAAGCCAAACACTTGGTTCCAACACTCTGGAGCAACAAACACTTTATTCACCATGAAAAACACTTCAACATTGTACTGGAATGTCTAACCCATAAAGAGTACTGAGCACCAATTTACTAATCAAGAGGGCCTCCTCACAGGTGCAAGGTTAACAAGTAACCCAGAGAAACAGGTGACCCTACAAGTAGTAAACTCTGATGAATTAAAGATTAAAAGAACTTCACATTCTCTCCAAAGTGTACTTGCCCAGTGTCTGGCACATGTATGTTACAACAGGACAATTTGCTTTTCTATTTTTGAGCACCCAAGTTTATTACAGAGGATTACACATGCAAACAACAGAATTTGGCCCCAAATACAGTCAAGGGAGAACACTATCAGGCACCAAGTGTGTTGATCTCACACTGAAAAAGGTAGACTGAAAACATTGCAAGGGTAATCCAAACACAAGGACAAAACTAAGTCAATTACTGAGTGATGTGGAGTTATATGCTATATACGTAGACTTCTCTTTATACAATAAGGACAATTCTCCAATAAAAACTGACAGCTTCTGCCAAATAATTGTCTGAAAAAAATATGAAGTCCTATTGTAGTTCAGAAAATAATGCAAACCATTTTAATTTAATCTAGATACAGGTACTTTATTTACAAATATTTAGATTAATAGCATTTTGTTACATCAAATGAAGAGTACAGCAGTCTGAATAAATCCTGTCACAAAAACAATTAAGACCCACTGTAACTAACTTTGGGAATCAGGGTATTGCACCTAAACAAGCCGCAGTCTTTAGTTTGTGATTGCTACCTTATATCCCAATGGGTGGTTGGTTTGTTTTTTGTAAATATATACACACACCAGCAGGTCATGGTCCCTGGGCGAGTCCCTTGTGAAGCAACAGGGTAAGCAAAATGGGTCACCGTAAGTCTTTAACAGAACATACCAATCTACTCCAGGAATCTTGTTTTTAAAAAAGTTTAAACGAAGACAAAAATAAAGATGAGTCCACAAATTAACCAAATCCTATTTTCTGCACATTCCAGTTTTGGCTTTTATTTAACATTGACTATACAATACTCCAGTACTACCACATGTTTACAACCCAGAAAGCTGTATTTTTTATTTTTACTTTAGTGTCTGTAAAGAGGGATTTAAAATGTGTATTTTAAACACAGCAGTTGAGCTGAGCAATTTTATAGAATATAGTAAGTTTACCTATCCTACTTCAAATAACCTCAATTCTCCATCTGAACCATAAACTCAATCAGAAATCAATCAAAAGAAGTAGAGAACTTGGTAAAACATAAGTCTGTTATCTAAAGAGATTGTTTCCCTTGCAATACAGTATTCTTTCAGTGGCCAAACCACCTAGTGCAAAGTAATAACTTACTTTGTATCAGCACAAACACTGAAACACCGTTAGAAACACTTTCCCTTTTACAAAACAACTTATGCCAACATGACATAAAATAGCCCCTCATCCTAAGAACACAAGGGGTATCTTAAATTACTTCACTGTAGTGTTAAAAATGCACAATTTAAAATCCCTTAACAGCAGACCTGCGGTTCTGACTGTCCGGTACACAATCTCACCATTCCAAGAAGATAAAGGTATAAAAGCTTAAAATGTGCAATAATAAACCCAGCCTTTTTTCTTTTTCTATACAGTAAGGCAAGAAATGCAGCCTGTAATGCAAAATGTTTACAAAGAGAAAAGCAGGTTAGCACATTGTCGATTGCACAAGAACAGTTAAGAAAATCAGCAGGTAAGCCACAGTGCAAAGATGGAACAGAATCTGCTAGTGTTAATCCTCTCACGCTACAGGAGCTCTTTCCAGCATAATGTCCCCAAACGCTGCCAGCACCAGAGGGTGGGGCCAGTATTACTTGTGAACTGCAGTTGTGTCTATTTCCTTGTGTGAAATGGGAGGGAGTAACATGGTCACATATAGGTCATACTGTACAAACTGGTATTTTATACTGTTCCAATGCCAGTAATCAATTTATTTTCTTCATTAAAATAATATACACAGAATGTATTGTTAGTTCGGTTCCTTCAAATTTTATACATATTTACTTTCTGCTAAAGAGAAAAGGATAAAATGGTGTAAAAAAAAAGATAAAGCTATTAATTAAGCACAAGAGAAAAGATAAGTGGATATTTTCCCTGTGCAAGGCTAAGACAGAAGCAAACCTCCACAAGAAAAATGCCACCCACACAACAGGAAATTTATCCAACGAAAACAAAACAAAAGCAGTTATAGAACCCATTCTCTATCAGAAGTCATTTCACAGCAATAAACTTATTGGTTACAACAGACATACTTGAACAGTTAAAGATGGGGAGAAAGGCTTAAGATATCCTCAAATTAAACCATACAGTAAGACAAAGCCTTGCCAAAAAGAGGGAAGGATAAAAATCATCTGAGTCCAGCATCAGTGCTCAGTTTAAATCATGTACTGGTGACATACCTATCACGAGGACAATCAAGGGGGAAAAAAAAGTCTAGATTTACCATGCAGGAGAGATTTATTACTCTACTTGCCTTTTGATAACCTGATTACATCTAGTTGTTTAGCAGTTTAGTATTGTGTTAAACTGTTTTTACAACAGAGTTGTTTTTTCTTTCTTTTTTTTTTTTAATTAAACCCAGTAAGATGTACAGAAGACAGTGAGGCAGTAAAAAGTACTGCTTCCAACAGACAGAGGTGAAAGGTCAAATGGGAGCTACGGCAAAGAGGTCACTAGCAGCCACAGCCTTCTCTCTGGGGTTGGGGTTCACTGGTTAGCCGGCCTCCCTGTGGGGCTGAAGGTTTGTGCTGTACACCAGACTCAGCAGCATTCAGATCCAGGCTTCCATCCTGAATGTTCTGATAGATTTTCTTGGCAGCCTCAAGGAAAGCATCTTCTACATTCTCTCCCCTAAAAGGCAATTGACAACTTTATTGGAGAATCACAGCTTTCTACAAAAGATAAGACATTATACACTGACCTTTTGCTAACCTTTAGTCAACTGCCATGATGTCTTCAACTTAGCCACTGTCATCTAATAAGAGATTACCAAAAGACTGAGCTAAGAGAACAACATGGGGAAATATTTTCTGCGGAAAGCATATAAACACAGTACTAACAGCTGTTTCTACAAACCCTATTTGGATACCTGGATGTGTTCTAATCATTAAAATGTTACATATTTATAATGAAAGTGAAAATAGGCCATTTTTGTAAAAATAAGAAGGTATTCCAAATAGAAATGAGATTCCAGAATTTGTATGGTCTGATTAGCCAAGCATCAACTACACTTTTTTATCTTGTGATGGTGACATATTTGTGCTCGATCATATTCTCACTTCAGTTCTCTTAGTACTAACAACACGGATGAAGCTAAACAAAAAGGGGCTAGCTTCTTACCACAGCAAGGAATTTATGACTTAATAAATGAAGAACTCTGATGGGAGTCCTGGGGTTCGACAATGGACATGGAGTAACGATTAGAAAACATTAATTATGCTTCTGATTATTCTTAGACATTGTTTCCTTAAGCCATGCTTTATAATCAAAAGTACTAAACGAAAAGATTACCCAAGCTTGAGTCCAAGATGCCAAACTCAACCTCAATTGTGAAAGTCAAACACTTTTGAAATGCTAACACAATTTCATTTATTAACCTGGATTACCAGGGGGCATAATCACAGTACAGTCTTTTAGGTGAAGTAGCAAAAAACATTACCTTTGAAATGTGAAACAGGAAGCAAAGGGATGCCTTAACTGTTCTTCCCTCATTAAACATTACACATATACATATCATTATTATATGTAAACATATCATACATTTTCCACACGTATGGTTCTACTTTGAGAAGTATGAATGTAACTGAATGTAACTGAAAATGATTAATTTTAGCCATACTTACGTTTTTGCACTTGCTTCAAGGAACAATAAGCCTAAAAATTAAAATTCAGACTATAAATAAGACATTTTAAATTAACTCACAAGGGCATTTTCTTCAATAATATTTGAATTAGGTTTTCCCATCACCTATCAGAACTCCTACCATAGTATTTTATGAAACAGTACGTTAGGTTTGAGATGAGGGGAGTCTTTATATTTGTCATTAAATCCTTGAACTACCCCCAACATGAATGTCAAACAGAAACACACTTTACTTCATTCTTGAGATTTAAGCAGTTCACATAAAAGAAAAGTGTCAAATAAACTGTAGTATCAAAATCCCACCCCTCCTATGTGTGACCCCAAAACAGCCATGAAAGGTCTTAAACCCACCATTTTCTTCAGCAAACTGTTTTGCTTCTTCATATGTAACATCTCTTTGTGCCTCCAAATCTGCTTTATTTCCTATGAGAATTATTACCTAATTTGTGACCAAAAGAAAGACATCTTAAAACAAAAGCAATGATTTAAAATCAACCATGAAAATTCTGAAATCCAAAAATTTTGACAGAAAAAAACATGTGAGCCTAAAAAGGAAACCAAGTACCAACAAACATCCAGCAGACAGATATGAGAATCACGAAATCAGTACTATTAGGAGGGAGGCCAGCAATTATCTAGGCCATGGGCTGACAAACTTTCTGCATAGGGCAAAGAGTATAGTATTTCAGGTCTGTGGAGCCCAAATGGTCTCTGTGCATATACTTCTTTACTTTTTTCTCTTCTTAAATAACCTTTTAAAAATGTAAAATCCATCTTAGCTTGCAAGCCATTCAAAAACAATACAGCCCATGAGGAACACCTGGTCTAGGCCAAAGGTTATGATTTATCTGAGTAAGATTACTAAAGGGCGAATGCACAAGCTCCAGGGGATCTGTGAATACATTGGAATTAAGCACAGAATGCTGTAAACAAGAATATTTCACTGGAAGAAAAGGCTCATGGTTTTCATCTGATTTTTGAGAGCCTCTGGGACCCTCAAAAAATTAAACTACTAGTTCAACTCCTTCAGGCTACTGGTAAGGAAATTAGTGCTCAAATAAGGCAAAGGGACTTGTCAAAGGTCACTCAGGGAGTCAGTGGTTAGAAGGACATTAGAACCGAGGGAGAAAACCCAAACTGTCACCTTCAAATACTGTCTTACTCTACACTAGCCCTAGGGAAAGACTAAGTTTGTAGCAACTGAAAACAAATGTCTGTGTTCCGTGGGGACCAGTGGTGGTGGGAGGCGGAGGCGAGCGAGGGACACATATGCAAGGGAGTCAAAATACCACGCACACCTACACCCACTTTGGAATCATAAGTGAAGTTAGGCCAAAGTTAAAGGCAGCTCTACAAAGTTCTAAGAAAAAAAGTTGGCAGCCCAATGTGGGACCCGATTCCACGACTCTCGGATCATGACTTGAGCTGAAGACAGATGCTTAACCGACTGAGCCACCCAGGCATCCCAAAGCAAATCATGTTAACTTTCAGTACAATTTACTGCAGTTCCCTGATAAAAGCCAATCTTACCACTGATCATCTACTTACTGAATCAGACCTCTGCTAGATGGTAGAGTACAAAGCTAAGTGAGACACAGGCCTCGCTCTGAAGCAGCTCAGTCAGTCACACCTAAGTACCTTTCCTCACTTGTTCCTGGAATGTCCCCTTTAGCATTTATTAAAACCTTACTCACCCCTACAAGTCCCAGCTCAAACATACCTTTCTCCGTAAAGCTGGTTTCTCCAGATGACATTGCTAATCCTTCCAGCAATGCACATACCAGTTGCTCTATTTCTACCTCATATTTCACTCTGCTTTTCACCATAGTTATTTGTATACACACAGCTATCTCCTTACTAGACCATAACATTTTGTGGGCCAAGGACCACATTTATCTTTGGATACTGCAGAGTCTAGCATAGTAGCTGGCCTTTAAAATCTCAATAAATATCTTCTCAGTCTGGCGAAGAAGCTAATTTTTGTTTTCATTTTAAAAAGAAAAATTTTTTTAAATTTGCAATTTGAAAATATAGCACAATGGTTACTTTATAAATTCTTTTAAATTTATTAAAGTATAGTTAAGATGTTTTTGTATAAAGAAAAAAATTTTAATTAAACTGATCTTTTAAAGCATGCAGAACTCTTTGTTTTTAACTGAAATTTTACTGAGATAATTGTAGATACACAAGCAGTTGTTAGGAAATAACAGAGATCCCTTATACTTTGCCCAGTTTCTTCCAATGGTAACATTTAACTAAATAGATGCAGATCCCTTTTAAAGTGATTGTTTCATATTTCATGGTCTCCACCTGACATGAGATCACCACCCCATTCTTCATAACTTTTTTTTTTTTTTTAACCACAAACATGAAAACCAAGTATAAGACATAAAACCTGGGGTAATTAGTACTGAAAAAAAATGTTAACATCTCCTCAATTAATTTAAAAATAAAATAAAGACTCTCATTCTTGGTACTCATGTACAAAAATCCTATTAGCAAACGACTCTCCTTTTGGGGTTAGCATAGATCTTGCATATTCTGTGTAACAGATGTTATTCAACTTACAGTATTTGGATTGGTGAGATTCCTTGCATCTGTCAACCAGCTGCTTAAGTGGTTATATGTACTTCTTCTGCAAAAATTAAAGTTTACATTTGTGACTACCACATATAATTGCCATTTCAATTTTTTAAAAAAGAAATTTCAAATAAATATTTATAACATTCCCTTTCACCAAAAAATGACTGTGGCATGTAAACACACACTTTCTAGAAATCTAGCCAAACCTATTATTTTAAATAAATAAATCAATATCCAACAACTTTGCTAATTACATATAGAAGTAAATTATTTATATTTAAAGGCACATTCATAAACAGACCAATAAAAGCAAGGAACAACACAGAAAATTAATGGAAACAATTCTGAACTCAGAATTTCTAATCTGAAGTAAACACTAAGATTATTTTAAAATCATCCATATTTTCAATCACAAAATAGGAAAAATAATACCAAAATGTCTAATGAATGGTATGTTCAATGGCAAACATGTTTGCATCTGTCTGTTTGAAATTAGGAATCAAGATGGTCACACTCCTACACACAGATATAAAACTCACCTTTCTTTCAAGAGAAAGTTAACTATGACAACATAAAATGTGGCTTTAAAATGACACTTAATATACTTGACCGGAAATTCAAGCCCCCAGATAACAGAATGAGTTTATTCTTTGTATTCTTATTTACCAGTAGCTAAATCATTTTGAAATTCAGACTGCCCTATTTCTCCAAGCAAGAGTTTAGAAACTCATAGGCTCATTTGCACTCGCCAAATAAGCCCAAAGAGGGCAAGCAAATCCAAATAGTTTACAATATTATATATAGTACATACAATATTAACATTTATCAGACTTCACCAAAGGGCTCAAATAAAATTTTGAAAGTTAAAAATGTTTGATTTATATACATTCACAGAACGTTAATCCATCTTATTCATTTAACAGGTGAGAAAACAAGCTCACAAAGATTTTTTTTTTTAAGATTTTATTTATTTATTTCACAGAGGGAGAGAGATCACAAGGAGGCAGAGAGGCAGGCAGAGAGAGAGGGGGAAGCAGGCTCCCTGCCGAGCAGAGAGCCCGATGCGGGCCTTGATCCCAGGACCCTGAGATCATGACCTGAGCCGAAAGCAGAGGCTTTAACCCACTGAGCCACCCAGGCGCCCAAGCTCACAAAGATTTAAATGAATTTCAGAGCAAGGCCTTGAACTCTACCCACATAGCATCCTCAAAGTGTTTCAAATTTAGCCTTGTGAATATATTCCATGAACTCTACCTGCCAGTACCCATATAAAGTTGGATTTTCCAAACACTTAATCCTTTCCCAGTGGAAACTGAAAAGAAGTTTTAAGATTTTCTTTTTACTGTGCTAAATTATGTTACCCACAAATCACCACCTGTTAAAAAAAGGGGGGGGTCAAATAAAGCAACATTTTCCCAATGTTTTAAAATTTTCTAAGTAAAATCTTCTAATGGTCAAATATTTTTAAAAAGCACAAGCTATATCACTTTACTGTTTTTTTTATAGTGACATTGATGCTGTCAATGTGTGCAAAATGTGAAGGAATAATAGAAAAAAAGGAAAAAAATCAGTGTTATGGAAACAACATCAATGTCACTATAAAATATCAATAAAACACCTGTCTAAAGCCTAAAGCACTTTTTTTTTTTCAATAAAATTTTATTGAGGGGCGCCTGGGTGGCTCAGTGGGTTGAGCCTCTGCCTTCGGCTCAGGTCGTGATCTCAGGGTCCTGGGATTGAGCCCCTCGCCAGGCTCTCTGCTCAGTAGGGAGCCTGTTTCCTCCTCTCCTTCTGCCTCCCTCTCTGCCTACTTGTGATCCCTCTCTCTCTGTCAAATAAATAAATGAAGTCTTAAAATAAAATTTTACTGGGATATAATGATCTTACCATAAAGTTCATCCTTTTAAAGTATACAATGTAGTGGCTTTTAGTATATATACCAAACTTGTGCAGTGATCACCCATATCTAATTCTAGAACATTTTTATCAACCCCAAGAGAAACTCTGTACCCATTAGCACTCACTCTCCACACCCTGGCAATCCACTTTCTGCCTCTTATGAATTAGCCTGTTCCGCGTATTTCATATAAATGCAATCATACAACATGTGGCCTTTTATGTTTGGCTTCCTTCACTTAGCAAAACATCTTCAAGATTCATCCACCATATAGCATGTATCAGAGTGTCTTTCCTTTTAATGGTCGAATTGTACTTCATTGTATGAATACACCCATTTGTTTATCTATCCCGTAGTTAATGGACATCTGGGGTGTTTCCACCAGAAATGCTTTTGAAGACTCAAATAGACACAAGTTTTACCATAAGTATTTACTACGCTTAAAAGGTTATGTTTAAAAGCAAATCATATACATGTATCAAATCATCATCCTGGACCTTAAACTTACACAATGTTATATGTCAATTATATTATCAGTAAACATGGGGGAGGAGGAGAACACAAGCACACTCGCACAAAGCAAAACAAATTACAACACTTCAGACTTATACACTCTTAAGGACACATCACCACATTTAAATTTATTAATAATGGAGTTTTTAATTCTGCAAAGTCTTCAGGAATGCGTACCTCATTAGGATGTCCTGCACAGAAGGCCAGGTCTTTAATATTCTTCCCACAAAACTATTTACTTATCATGTTACCAGTTGCCCGGCTATACGGAAGAGCATTAAGGCTATTTTGCTCTGTTCTGCTGTGAGATTACCCAATTCTGGAGCTCAATGAACTTTAAGCACTATAATTATAATCAGCCACTGTCTTTATTCTAAGTCCACATTTCCCAAAGTGTGTTCCTCTATAAAATAAACTTAGGAAACACTAAATTAAGTTAAAGAATTTCTTTAATGCAGAACTTCTCAGGATGCTAATATGTTAGTGTGCACTGTATAGTGACTCTTCAAGAGAAAACAGTATAAAACATTTCTCAAAAGGAAATATGCCTGAAAGTCCATTTGGTCCAACTCACCCATCCCCACCTCTCCCATAAAAGACAAGAGTCACACTGCTTTAAACTGGCACTCTGCATTAATATGAAAGGTGATCCAGTTCATTTTCTAGCTTAGCACAGTTTAATGAAGTAGCACAATTTTTCCTGTTTTCTGAAGCCAAATATTTAAGGTCCAGTTGTTACTTTTTATCAAGTGCTTTCAGTTTCCAAAAATAGCCAAGTTGAAATAAATTTAATCTTGCTGCATGAAGTACTATAAACCATTTCAATTCATTTTAGAACAAAAAAGAATTTAAGTAAATGAATAAATACCTCGAACCCCTTCAGATGCAAGCTCTTTAAGAACTTCTTTGTTATCTACCATGTTGGATTAGCAAAACTACTTAATTCCTCCCCTGACCTTATTTTGAAAAGGTGTCAACTTTAACACCAGAGAATGAATAGAGTAACTCCTCAAAACCTGCTTGCTTTCTACTGAAGTAAAAAGAACAAAGTTTGGTATAAAATATTATTTCACCTCAAATAACCGAACTGATCCTGCTTTTCAGAATAGTATTCTTCTATTAGCTCCACCAGCATCTCCTAAAGTTTTCTTCAGTCATACTCACTTTCAGAAAAGGAAATCAACATGTTACATCAAGTCTTAACACAACAATGCAGAGAAATAACCTTAAGATCCAAATAGGCTCATTTATAGTCATACAATCACAAACTAATGTTTAAATCAATAAAAAAAAAAAAGCAACACACACACACACACCCCCCAAACCACACTGCCTAAAGCAGACTTTTTTTCAAGTACGAAGTTCGAAAAAGTATTTATCTCTTACCTAGTGATATCATACACCATAAGCGCTCCCGCAGCTCCTCTGTAGTAGCTTCGTGTAACAGCCCTAAACCTCTCCTGTCCTGCTGTATCCCAAATCTGCAGTTTGATTTTTTGGCCACTAACTTCAATTATTCTTGTACCAAATTCAACACCAATTGTGTGAGGACAATCAGCCATAACTGTCAGAGAAAAAAGAAATAAAATATTCTAACTTCCAGAAAGCTTCAGATTAAGACCAGCGGGGAAAAGATCCACTGGATTATTAATAACCTATTAATGCTTGTAGGCTATATGTGGACTAAGCTGGCACTGAAAACAAATTAGCAAAAACACAGAAGTCAAAGAAATTTGACTGCACTAGAACAGGGTTCAGCACACTTCTGTAAAGGACGAAAAAATAAATATTTAAGTTTTGTAGGCCAAAAGGTCTGCCACAACTACTCAACTCTGCTGTTGAAGCACAAAAGCAGCCAAAGACAATAAGTAAAATGAACATGGTTATATTCTAATAAAACTTTATTTACAAAAACAGGCAGTAACTGGATTTGACCCACAGGCTATCGTTTGCTGATCCCTAAACTAAAAAAATCTGCTAATTAAAAATAAAGACTTCTAGTAAGTTCTTTGTGACACCAATATTATGCTATTTAGGCTTCTAGCAATTACTACAAATAACAAAACAATCAATGGTTTTAAGACTCTAGGAGTTGTCAAATTTTTGTCCTGAAAAATATTACCAGTATCTCAAAGGAAAACACATTTAATATATACTTATAATTACATATTGGCAAGTTACATATTTCCAATCCAATAGGACAAGTTTATTAGTCCTTTCCTTATATAATTAGGCCATTGAAAACCTAAACCCACTATTCTCTGGTTCAAGTACACAGACTGTTGGAGACTTCATAAAATTTACATTAAGAAAAAAAAAAAGGCCATAAAAATAATTTCAGCTATATGGAAACCATTTCAACTACATTTAGCCTATCAGTTACATAAAATAATATGGTCTCTTCCCCTAAGACAGAGTTATACTTCAAATATTAATCAACCAGTCTTAATATGGAAAGAATTTAAATATTTCCAATCTATTATTAGTTAACAAATGATACATGCAAAAAATTTCTAATAATTTCTAAAATGGAGAGTTAGAGAAAATATAATTTAAACTTGACCTTATAATATACATTTTAAAAAATTTTCTACTAACAAAAAAACCTAAACAAGTAACTCAAATTATACATGGTATATAAATTAACACTCTATACATGCAGGTGTATTTCATTTTATATGCACCTATCTAAAAAAATTTCCCTCCCTAAAGACAAAAATGTATATATATGGAAAAGTTATATTCAAATGCATGGAGTATACTGAAAATGACACGTTTTAAAAGGTAGGAAAGTGAATATAAATTTATTTATTGTTTTACCTTATACTTTGAACTTACATTTTTTTTCTGTAAATTGATGAAGTAAGCAAGATTTTCCTACTCCCATATCTCCTGTTTAAAAAGAAAAAAAAGTTTCAAGTAGCAATTACATTTCTCAATTTTATACTCATAATTATATGCAATGATTGCTATACCCCCTATTATATCACATCACAAATTTCTGGGACACTTGAAAAGATGAGTTTGAAAAATCCTACAAGTTACTTTTCACTGTGATGTACAAATTGACTATTCCCAACTTCAGTGGTGATAGAATTAAGTTATAAATTATATTAGTAAATAACTATCAGCTGGGAAGTGCTTTTTAACAGGGAAACTGTTGTAAGAGGAGCATTTTTTATTTTGAACTGTTGCAAAGTTTTGTATTGGTTTTTCCCGTATTCCATGCATAAAAGCAAAAGACTTCTGGGAGTAACAAACAGGGCAGCATGTAACAAGCAAAAATAGTAAGTTTTGGAAGTTTGATTGACTAGATCCCATCTCTTCTTATATTCTTTGTATTTCTTCTAGAATTACACAAAAGAAAAGCATGTGGGTTATATGAAATCCATAAAATATGTCCTAACTATACTACAGCAATTTAAGCCTTTGTGAACAAAGTACTGAGCCCACCATTACATCAAACTGTTCTAATGTGAAGAATTAACTAAAAAGTATGTGTATTTTCTTTCTTTTTTTTTTTTTTTTAAAGATTTTATTTATTTATTTGACACAGAGAGAGAGATTACAAGTAGGCAGAGAGGCAGGCAGAGAGAGAGAGACAAGGAGAGGACGAAGCAGGCTCCCTGCTGAGCAGAGAGCCCGATGCGGCCTCGATCCCAGGACGCTGAGATCATGACCTGAGCCGAAAGCAGAGGCTTTAACCCACTGAGCCACCCAGGCGCCCAAGTATGTGTATTTTCAACCAAACTCTTACAACTATACCTGGGTAAACAACCCTGTCTTTTCATTTGAGCAACATCTTGAAACTATTTTAATAGAAAAACCACCAATATTATATTTTATGTATATTGCACAATTATTCTGAATCAATGTTCTCCATCAGTTTTTGGAATCCAGGGGGATCCAAGGGCTTTCGTGATATTTCTGGAATGTTATCAGTACTCCTAGGAAATTTGTACCATTTCCAGGATTAACAAGCTTTCAGACAGCCCTCAAGAACAATCACTATCGGGCGCCTGGGTGGCTCAGTGGGTTAAAGCCTCTGCTTTCGGCTCAGGTCATGATCTCTCAGCATCCTGGGATCGAGGCCCGCATGGGGCTCTCTCTGCTCAGCAGAGAGCCTGCTTCCTCCTCTCCCTGTCTCTCTGCCTGCCTCTCTGCCTACTTGTAATCTCTCTCTCTGTGTCAAATAAATAAATAAAAAATCTTAAAAAAAAAAACCAAAAAACAATCACTATCACTTCAAAATGTACCCATCATTGTATTACAGAAGTATCCAGGGCCACAATACAAAAAGTACATTGCTACCGTAAAAATAAATTAAAGGAGCTTTAATTTTGCAGTTAAAAAAAAAAACAACAACAAAAACCACTCACTTCTTCTGGAATGGTATGTTAAGTATTAGTATATAAATATTTTGTATATTAACTTTCTTTGTAGAACAAGAGCATAAATTAAATAAACTTACCAATAATAATATATTTAAAGATGTAAGAGTAGTTGTAGGGTGCAGTTGCCATGGTGGCACTAAAAACAAAGGAAACTGTGTTACTTCAGAAGGATATACACACAAGTTCTCCAGTTGATCACTGCTAGCCTTTAAAGATATATAAAACACAGAATACTGATTATAAACAAAATATTGGCTACAATAAGCCAGAGTAAAATTGCATTTTCCAAACTGATCAAATGCACAAATTCTCTTGATTAACATTAACATTCTCATGTGTTATCCATAGAAATATCAAGAAACCATTATATCATAACAATTCCATTATTTCACTTTAGGGAATATCCAGTAAGAACAGTTACTGTGGAAAATTTCAAACAACGAAATCTTTATAAATTTGAGTTAAACATCATTATAAACAGTCTTCTTCCTTTGAAGTCCCCACCCCTGTCAATTGATCAGTGAATTACTGATGGCCAACTTGTTCAGAACTCTTTTACAACAGAATGTTATAAAAAGTAACCACTAACTTATAAACACATAAAACTTAAAAGTTATAAAAAGTAACTTTTTTACTCTACTTTAAATCATGGTTATTAGCACAGCATCCAAAAAAAAAAAAAACCAGTCCAACTATTTCCAAACCAAATTACTGTCAGAATTAGATAAAACCACATAAGACTGTTGTTCTTAAACACTTTTTATTTATTTTTTTTAAAGATTTTTTTTTTATTTATTCATTTGACACAGAGAGATTACAAGTAGGCAGAGAGGCAGGCAGAGAGAGAGGAGAGAGGAGGAAGCAGGCTCCCCGCTGAGCAGAGAGCCCGATGTGGGCCTCGATCCCAGGACCCTGGGATCATGACCTGAGCCGAAGGCAGAGGCTTTAACCCACTGAGCCACCCAGGCGCCCTTAAACACTTTTTAAAAAGTCAATTATTTGCAATTTCATATGGTTCAACCTAATACAGGATTTGAAGATGCCTAGTGTATACTACTCTAAAAGCTGAAATAATGGCATAAAATACTACATATGACTGTAAAATCTGCAAGTTTATATATTAGAAGATATTTAGAAAGATCACAGCCAACTCTTTGCCCTCAGGTATATTTAATCTAAATAATTCTAATTTCTCTCTACTTTTAATAATAAAAAAACCTCTCCAATTTATTCAAATGAACGTCTTGAATGTGTTAGACTCTGTACTAGGTGCTAGAGAAACGAGAGGTAAAATGTAATAATGGTAGTATCTTCAAGGAACATTTACTCTAATCAAGCCAGTTCTCAGTTTAAGGAAAAATAAAAATTAGGCACATGCATGTGCGTGTGTACACACACACACAGACACAGATTTGACCCCATTTTTAAAAAATGTGGTTTCCAAATTTAAAATATGATTTTTACTGTTATGAGGAATTGCCACATTATACAAGCCAGATATGATAATGACTGCAAATTTGTCTACTAAAACAAAATTACTATATAATAAAATTTAACCTGTAGAAAAATTGTATATTTAAAATAAGTGAATTATTGTTATTAGGGAAGAGAAAGTTGTTCACACAATATAGTCTTTCTCACTTAGCTGTAAGGATTACATTTAACAAAAGTGGATGCCCTGCTACCCATTCCAGCTTGACGTGTTGTAGCACTTTCATAATCTGTCTTCAACATCACTGAAAACTCCCTTAACCAGCTTGTTCAGGAAGGGAGTTTTTCTAGTTAACTGATACTGAACATCATAATAATTTGTTTCCCTTTTTCCAGACACTGGGGACTCAAGACTTTTTAAGAATGAATTTGGTCCTGAGGCTAAAATTTGTGTGGATTATTCACCAAATCTCTGAACCAGATCCTAAACACAAGGACAAGAATAATCTTTCACAATAAAAATATTTAAAAGTTATTAAATTCTTTACCTGCATTCTTCCCAGAACCCTACAGTTGATTTTTAGCTCCTTTTTTAAGCTTCTCTTTTCCCATTCAAACTTGGGGGGAAAGTAACCATTTAGGCACCTTGAAATTACTGTTGCTTTCATGCTCTTCCCCTTCTGACTTTCCCATTCCTTTCTCTCTTCTTACTGAAAATTGTAGCTATATACACTTTGCTTCCTTCCATTTTATTACATTAAAATCAAAGCCTCAGGGCGCCTGGGTGGTGTAGTTAAAGTGTCTGCTACAGCTCAGGTCCTGATCCCAGGGTCCTAGGATGGAGACCCACATTAGGTTCTCTGCTCAGTGGGGAGGCTGCTTCTCCCTCTCCCTTTGCGCCTCCCCTCTACTCCTGCTCACTCTATCTGGCTCTCTCAAATAAAATCTTTAAAAATAAAAAAATAAAATAAAACCAAGGCCTCTAACAACCCTAATTTTCCTTGAAATGTTCCAAAGGCTAATCATAAAATTAAAAGCCAATTCCAGTTGTATTAATTTGTGGACTTCCTAATTATCACACAGCATTCATTAAATATCCACAAGATGACTAATTTTAAAACATTTCTTAAAATTACCAAGCATTAATTAGCATAAACTATTCCCAAATAAAAAAGAATGATCACTTTTTCAGAATAAATACCAGTGCCCTGCCCTGTCTTCACCTCATCACACAATTTTATGGTTCAAGTTTCTTAAAAATGAACCCTAAGAGCAAAGTTAAAAAAGAAAGTTATTGGGATGCCTGGGTGGCTCAGGGGGTTAAGCGTCTGCCTTCCACTTAGGTCATGATTCCAGAGCCACAGGATCAAGCCCTTAGCCCCATGTCAGGCTCCTTGCTCAGCTGGGAGCCTGCTTTTCCCTCCACCTGTCCCTCCCTCTGCTTGTGCATGAGCAAACGCATAGGCGAGTGCGCGCGTGCACTCTCTCTCTGACAAATAAACAAAAAAAAAAGGAAAGCTACTAGGGTGCCTGGATGGTTCAGTCGGTTAAGCGGCTGCTTTTGGCTTAGGTCATGATCTCAGGGTCCTGGGATTGAGTCCTGTATTGGGCTCCCTGCTCAGCAGGGAATCTGCTTCTCCCTCTCCCCTCCCCCCTGCTCTTGCTCTCTCTAATAAATAAATAAAATCTTTAAAAAAAAAAAGGAAAGCTACTCAAACTTAATTTCAGTAGACAATGAAGGCAGAAGTACCCAGCACTGTAGCCACTAACAAAACAGGTCCTCCCTCTCTTATTATAAGCTTAGATACTAAGTTTAAATATACTCCCAGACTACATTGGTAACATTCACTCAAAATTATGTATTTGCAGTAAAACTACATCCAAGTGACCCCTTTTAAATATTAACCATGCTTAATATTGTTCTAAAAAGGGATTTCTCAACATCATTTCTTGAACATAAATGAAACATACCACTCTTAAGGTGAGGAATGTACCTTTTAACTAGATTTGGAAGGGGAAAAAAGTTTTCCCCCTACTACTTCAGGATGCTTTCACTTTACTCAAAAGTCAAAAAAGGGGGAACAGGGGCAAAAACTGTTGGTATAGTTCAAACACTCTGAAAACAGGAGTTCATTCTAACACTACCATCTCCACTAATTAAAAAACCTTGATAATATTCTGTAACTTGTGCACAGCTACTGGTGTAATTAAAATGTGTTCTCCATGTGTTACAAAAGCATGAGAATAAAGTTCATAGGCAGATAAGATTCAGTGCCTTAAGAGTACTACTTTCAGACAAGCTTCATTAAATACAAGATGAACAACTTTTAAACTAGTAACAAATAATCGTTACAATTACCATTTACTGGGCACTTAATATACTCCAGGCAATGTGCTAAACATTTTACATGCAATCTCAATTAATTCTTACTACTTCAGCCTTATAAAACAGTGACTATAATCCTCATTTTACAGATGAAGACTCAACAGGTAAGTAACCATGCTCAGGTCACACAGCTAAGTGGTCAAGTCTATACTGGACCTAAGACTATTTTAACTACAGAGAATCCCTCTTTACCCACTACACCATGCAGCCTCCCTCATAGTTATGAGATGTACCATGAAACCGTTTAATGGTGCTTAGGGACACAAATCTTCCTCAGTTCACTCACTTCGTTCTAATTCAAGACTCTAAGTAGTATTAAAAAATTATATTCAGAGGGCACCTGGGTGGCTCAGTGGGTTAAAGGCTCTGCTTTCGGCTCAGGTCATGATCTCAGCGTCCTGGGATCGAGGCCCACATTGGGCTCTCTGCTCAGCAGGGAGCCTGCTTCCTCCTCTCCCTGTCTCTCTGCCTGCCTACCTCTCTGCCTACTTGTAATTTCTCTCTCTCTGTGTCAAATAAATAAATAAAATCTTTAAAAAAAAATTATATTCAGAGGATATATTGTAATCAGGACTTATAGATACGGGTAAATGATAACACTAATTCAAATTATATCTACTTACAGAAAAGTTTTTGAAGGTATCATTTATTGAGAGGAAACCGTGTGATGATCAGCACTACTCTTCCCTACATACAATTCTTACTTAATTATTACAACTCTGCAGAGTCATTATCATTAAGTCCATGTAAAAACTGAAGAAACAGGGGCACGTGGGTGGCTCAGTCAGTTAAGCATTTGCCTTTGGCTCAGGTCATGATCCCAGGGTCCTGGGACCAAACCCCACATCAGGCTCCCTGCTCGGTGAAGAGCCTGCTTCTCCCTCTCCCTCTGCTGTGCTTTCCCACTCTTGTGCTCTCTTGAATAAATAAATAAACCTTTTAAAAAGCCAAAAAAACTGAAGAAATTGAGGTCTGGAGAAATTGACTAATTTGGCTTGTGTTACAAAATAGTAAATGGCACAGCTGGAATTTGAACGCAGGCCTGTTCCAAAGAACATGATTTTCTCTATCTAAGGTAGCTTATTAAAGGCATGCAGACTGATACACACACACACACACACACACACACACACACACACACACACACACGGACTGATAAAACCAAAAAATCAAAATCAAAGAAAAATGGAGAATAATTACACTAAGGATTTAGGGTTATAGTTTTACTATCAGTGCATGTGTAAAACTTAGCTCTAAACTTCCTGGCTGTCAAGAGAAATGATTACTAAATGCACACTGACCACTGATGATTGTTGTGTGGCCCCTTTAAATATTAACTATGCCTATATTGCTTTAACAAGGGATTTTTTGAGATTACTATTAACTCTTGAGCACAAGAAACTCATCACCGTCAAGGTAAGGAATACATTTAAAAATGGGGTGTGCTACTACAAAAAACTCTGCAATGTGTTTTTCACTTAACAAAATGATGGACCTATTTCCAGGCCCATACACAGAGCTCTTCATGGTTACTAAATGCATATGAAACACTAATCACTATTGCTCCCAAAATAAAACTGCATGGTCTTCACATAGTTAAACAGATAAAGACATATAAATGACTGGATTTGAAATGTACAGACGGAGGTGAAGGTTAAGGAACTTTCATACACTCTGCTTATAGGAGTCTGAATTGCCACATTTTTAGGAGGTAAACAATATATTTTAAAATCTTAAAGATAATCCAAATCACTCTTTGACAAAGAAGTAGCCACAGATACGAAGTCTTCAATCCATAACGTTATAGGTCCAAGTGCATATAATACAGCATTTTTACAGGGGAAAAAAAATCACAAAAAAACAAAAAACAAAAACTGGAAAACAATCTACACTCCTATCAACAGGGAAATGACTGAATAAAGTACATCTGTATTAAGAAATATGCCTTTAGTTTAAAACCATGTAGACAGGGCGCCTGGACGGCTCAGTCGTTAAGCGTCTGCCTCTGGCTCAGGTCATGATCCCAGGGTCCTGGGTTCAAGTCCCACATCCGGCTCCCTGCTTC
>LNAC01000009.1:8734342-8787676 GCA_002007465.1 Ailurus styani | reverse complement strand
TCGCCGGCGTCCGCACACCGGCCCCCGCAGGGCCGCGCGAGGAGGCCTCGGCCGGACGGCCACTGCGGAGCGCCCGGCTTACCTGGGGGGTTGCTGGTGGCTGGGCAGCTTTCCGGGCGGGAGGGGGGCGTCAGGACGAGGAAGAGGAGTGCGGGCGCAGCGGGAGAAGGGCGGGGGCGGTCGGCCGAGGCCCCGGCAGGTAGCGGGCGGGCCGAGGAGGTGCAGACGCCCTGGCGGTAGTAGCGGTGGCAGCGGCGACTGCTCCTGCGGCTCCCTCAGGATCTTCCACGGGCAGGTCCAAGATGGCGGCGCTCCCTGCACAGGGTTTCCTGTCACCCTCGCAATGGGCCGGACCACAAAAGAAGCGGGGGGAGGAGAATGCGCGCGCAGCTGGCGGAGCCCGGAAGAGGGTGGCCGGGCCCCGGCCCGCTAGCCACGCCCCTTCCTCAGCCCATCCCTCTGGACTCGTCTCGCCGCCGCCGAGGCCCGCCCCACTGGCCGTGCCGCCTGAAGGGGCGGAGGAGGGAGCGTCTGCGCAAGCGCGGTCGCGTGCTCTCGCCCCCTAGGGAAGTTACTGCCCAGGTTCGCGCGGAACCTGCTAAGGTACGACTGGGTCTCGGAGGGGTAGCGTTGTCACTTTGTGGACTTTCTACTCTTTTTAATGCCGGCAAGTATTACTCACTGGACGCTTGTGGTACACTGGCCACAATGCTAAGCACACATTTACTGCATTCACTCAACATGTATGGAGCGATTCGTACATAGCAGTGAGCCAGTCACACTAAGTCCCTGTCCAACAAACCCAGGACGTACTTATCCCCATTTTATCGATGGGGAAACTGAGGTTCATGTTGATCCAGTCACTGGTCCAAGATCATGCAGCTAGAACATGGCACTTTCAGTGTCTCATCTCTGTCCTTTATAGACTCTTTTTGATGGGAGAAAAAAAATTGTGACCACATTTTTCACAATTTAACCACCTCCCACTACCCCTCCGCTCTTCCAACTTAGTCCGCTATTATTATCTTCCCAAAAAGTTTAGTGCACCTCAGCACCAGGCCGCTTTTTTGTGTGTGGAACCCCGACATTTTGGCCTTGTATTTGTGGAGATTATATATATAATATATATATTGTATTTATATCGTTCATATTTTACAACTAAATTGGTATGGGGGTGAATATGTTAATGTTATACAGCAAAACATTTTCTTTAACATATAAATTCATCTTTCTTTTTTGACTTTAAAAGCACTTAAAACATTTTTGTGGGTTCCTAAAAGTATTGTGGGCCCTAGGCACTGTGTTTGTTGGGCCTAATGGGTAAGACTGCCCTCCCTCAGTCCACCAAAATGAAGTTCAGTCTCGCTCAGCCCTGAAGAGCTTTCATAAGCTTGCTTTGCCTTAGGTAAGTGAGATTTCTTCGAAAAGTTTACAAATCTCTGACTTTCATAAAGAACTGGGTGTGAATCCCTGATCTTCAACTTACTAATGATCCACCATTGGGCATGTCACTTGATTTCTCAGATCCACAGTCTTTTCTGCAAAATAAGGATAATGATACCTATTTCACATGGGTCCTTGTAAAAGTTAAATGAGGTAATATATACAAAATGCTTGACATATAAGTTTTTAATACACATGAATGGCTATTATGTAATAATCCAATATAAGGTTATATTGAAATCCCTTCCAGCCCCCATAAGTCTATGCTTCTATTCCTATATCCTTGAATTCCAATAAGTATAGTTTGTTTGTGGTCATAATTTAACGTCTCTGAAATCAAGAAATTTGCCTATGCCAAGTAAAAAAGAAAGCTGTGAACCAATTGCCATTACTTGTCCATCTGTGAGTTTAGGTCTGGCTAGAAAGTTGTGTATATTCAGTTGTCGCCTTAATTGAAACCTAGCTAATGCTTTTTGAACACCTGTGAAACAGGAACTGACCTAAGAATCATGTATACTTTCTTATTTAATCCCTACAACATCCCCCATGAAATCAGTGCTATATTTGCCCCATTTTATGAGTAAGAAAACTGAATGTCATATAGCTCAAAGACTTTATAAAATACATAAAAATTGGCAGTGCTGGGACTTAAATGGGTGACTTCAGAGCTCTCATTCCTAAGCACCATTCTGTACTTCATCCCTTGTTTCCACTTGTGGCGCCTTAACTGTAGATCCCTGATTGTTACTTCAGTCTATGTGGAAGACATTACCCTGGAATGCAGCATTGAAGAGAAACATTGTTGTGCATGAGATGTGTCTATTACATGCTAAGCAATACAGTTGAACTATAGAAATTGTCACTTCTTGTAATAAGTCACAGAATTTTCAAAGGAGAGATTGTGTGTGACCAATTGCAGCATAATTAAAACTGTCCATTGGATGCCTATCAGGGTTCTAGTTAACTTTTTTTTAAGACTGCTTATATGAAAAGAGATGTATACACAAAATATTGAGTGCTGCACTGTTTGTAGAAGACTAGACACAAACTATCACTAGAGAGCTGTTGTAATGCATTTTAATACATCCACATTGTGGAATATATGTAGCAATTAAAAACTGAGGCACATGAGTGTGTCCTGGTATGGAACAATCTCCAAGAAATACTTCAAGTGAAAACAAGAAAGAGAAAACTAAATAATATGCCAACATCTGTTAAACTATGAAAGAAGGTGGGGAGGGAAATATATATATTTGTGTAAATGGACATTGAGAGGAATTTTTCCTACTCTCCCAAAACTGCTGCTGAGGCCCAACTCTGAAAACCAAGAATTCCATAAGGAACCCACTGCCGGGGAGTGGAACTAGCTATCTTCCAGGAGAACATTTGAGGAGTGATTGTTTAAGAAACAAGCCCTTCCACCAACCCCTACCTCCACTCCACAATTCCCAACCCGCCCTCCCCACAGACAAACCATCACCACTAATCAGTGGAAAGAATGGAAAGTTAGGAGGGAAGTCAGGCTTTAGGAAAGAACAGTGTCTTAGAAAGAGACTCATCCCTTCCTCTCCCTCCATGAGGGACTGTATCACTTCCTAGAGGCAAGGGAGGAGGGCTCCAGGAGAGTCACTAGTGAAGATTGGGTGTGCTTATGGAAAGAGGAGACTGGCAACCCCCCCAGATATCTGTTTGGGCATTGGACTAACTGATATGCTCTGCCCCATTGTATTCTTGACAAAGGGAAACACAAGAACACAGAGGAAAACCACATGGCAGGGGGCTTTGGATGGCATGGTCGAAGGCTCTAGATGGGGAAGGCCTGAAGCTGCCCCACTAACTTACACATACCTTGATTTCTCAGTCCTAGATTGGAGTGCAGCAAAGAGATGTTCATCCTCGGGATGTGGCATAAATGACACAAGCTGGCAACCAGCTGGAAGATAAAGCAGATGTATGAGAGGTTACCCATATCTGGGGAGATGAATGGGATCACTCCAGGTACTGATGCTTTGTCATATATACTCATTCTTGTTACATTTTTACCTGTTTATGTATTTATAATTTCTTTTTAAAAAATAGATGTTTTCCTATTCTTTATCTTTTTCCAAAGGCTAAAAATTTGAAGTTATTTTTAGATCTATCTAGTATGTTTATTTAAACCAAAGGTTAATCCCCTTTTTGGTTTTAAAGACTTAATTTCGTTGGATAATTTTGCTCATTTATTTTAGATTTCTCATTCACAGTCATATCTTGGACTATAGATTTTTTTTTCTCTCTCTCTCTCTCTCTCTCTCTCTCCATTTACCCCTTTTTGTCTAGTGGTTTTAGAGTTGCCACCATTCCAGAACCAGATATTAAAATATTGGTATTCCAATTCCTGAGTAATATTGAAGATACAGCAAAACCAACACAATTTATACTCTGAGTTTTATTACCATGTACATGTGCTACCTAATTTAAAAGCCTAATGTATATTTAATTTTATGTGGTTACTCTCCAGTGATACATAATTCAATTAAGTGAAAACGAACAATCAAAAAATACTACTATGTCAACCAAAAAAAATAGCAATTGATGAACTTCAAAATTTAGCAGATTGACAGAAAAGTAAAAATCAAGTGCATTAGACTCTTTAGTCTCTGGATAGGAGAAAGTATTAGATGCAAATTCATGATACAAAAGAAGAATGATGCATAAATGTAAGGATACAGTATATGTTCTACTCAGTTGTAAAAGAAATACTGTGACCGTTTAGTTTACCCTCCGACATACCCATCCATCTTATACCAGTCCCCCCAAGACATAATCCTCTGGCATCATGGCTTGACTTCTGACGTTAACAATAACAACAACAGAATTATATAAGATGAAAAGTATACTTAAAATTTCTCAAGAAAGTTCCGCACTAGAGATTGATTTATCATGTCTTAGTTTTCCTCTAGTGTCAGATCTGATAGCCATCTCTTTGGCTGACAGCCAGAAGAAGTGGGTGGTTTGGATTTAGAGGCCATGTTACATGAAAAAAATGTACATCTTTGAACTTTAGAATCACACTCACTGTGGCCAAATGAGCACGCCATGAGGTCTACATGAAGCTGAGATCTAAGAAAATAAGAGATTTAGCTCTTTTATCACATACAGAATAATAGTTAAATTTTCTTTATTGCTTTGTTGACCTTCACATTTAGCTGAAATAATGTAAGTTAAACGCACATGTGATGTGACACAAGTGTATCAAACTGATGGTGACTGTCACCATGACGCAAATTTGGCAGGTGCTGTCAAGAACTGGGATTTTACCCGAGTTGCAAGTTAAATATTTAACCTACTGCAGTTTCATGGATAGAAGCTGAAGACATGAGGGGCACCTGGGTGGCTCAGTGGGTTAAAGCCTCTGCCTTCGGCTCAGGTCATGATCTCAGTGTCCTGGGATCAGGCTCCCTGCTCAGCGGGGAGCCCGCTTCCTCCTCTCTCTCTGCCTGCCTCTCTGCCTACTTATAATCTCGCTCTCTCTGTCAAATAAATAAATAAAATCTTAAAAAAAAAAAAAAGCAGAAGACATGAAACTTCCAGGTCAGAGACAAAGGACTATATTCTCTGCAACACTGTGTGCAGCATGAACGTTAACACTTCTGCCTCCGTTCTTGGCTGTTCGAACACACACGTGTTACAGTGAAGGAACTCTGAGCTTAAAGAAACCAACTCTTTCATAGTGGAGAGTAAGCATTTCTGTCCTTTGCTCTGGAGGGAAACTATCTCTATCTTCAAAGGCTATTTGCTAAACAAACATCCTTGAAAAAATAGTCTGGGGCAAAGGACAGTCGGTGCCTCTGCTCACATGATGGGCAGAAATGGAAGAGACCCATGGAGGCTTGTCTTCCAACAGGGGTGAGATTTCATTGTGTTGGACTACATTTGGTGAGTGAGTGAGTGGTATGCTGTAGATGAAAGAATATGGTTTTGAGAACACAGTGACTTTAGCTCCATTTCTAGCAAACATTTTATTAGCTATGTGATCGTAGTCAAATTACTTCACCTCTCTGAGCCTCAACTACATAATGGAAAAATAAATGTATCCCAACGGAGTTGTTGTTCAGATCAACTGAGAAAGTACAGCTGAAAGTGTCACGCACAGTATCTGGAATACCCTAAGCATTCAACAAATGTCCAATCCTTCTATCCTTCCCTCATTCACTGATTCCCTCACACATGTGAATCAGATACCAGATCCTTCCACCCCTTCCCAAAATTGGGAAGCAACATCTTGGGTTCCTACCTGTATTAGTTAGGATACATACATTCAGATGCTGTAATGAAGGGACCCAAAAATGATAGAGGCTTTCACAAGTTAGAGGTTTACTGCTCTCTCACAAAGAAGTCTGATGGGTAGTCACGGGCTGATATGGCAACTTGAAGGTGGCAACTTTTAAGCTCTTCCCTGGTTGTTTTACTGCTACCCAAAAAACATAGCTTTCATCTCATGGTTCAGAATACTTCCTTTAGCTGCCACCATTGTGTCCCATTCTAGCCAGCAGAAGGGAAGAAAAGAAGTGATTAGTAAGGACCTTCCCTTTAATGTATGACCCAGAAGTTGTGCTCATCACTTCTCCTCACAGTGCATTGATGAGTCGCATGGCCACCTCTAGCCTGCAAGGGATGCTGGGGAATTTAGTCTTTATTTGGGGCAAGATTATTATTAATAGAGGGAGAAAAGAACAGATATTGAGAAACAATTAGCCATTTCTGCCACACCACCTTTTGCTTAAGAGGGGGCAGGCATGGGAGCTCGAAGGCCTAAGGAAGTTGGAGTTACACTCTGAAGTCACCAAGGTGAGGATTGGAGCCAGCAGCAGCCCATGAAATTTTCCCATCAGTGTAATTCCCCCAGGATGCCCCTTTTGGGCTCTCTGAGGGACTCTGAGTAAATGGCATCCCATTTGCTGTGTGTGCATTCCGAACAAGTTGGGACATAAAACAAAAGCAGAGGGGAGCCGGTAAAGATCACCTTTACTAGTGATAATAAACCAGGTTGGAGAAGAAGCTTTCTGGGCGGGTAGCTGAAGGGCGCCACCAAGAGTGAACCCCAGAACCCGGCTGCAAGGACGGGACAGCTCCCACAGCTAAGCCGGGGCAGAGCCCCAGGAGCAGCTCCCTCCCAGTGAGAAGGAGGACAGTGCGGAGTCGAGCACAACCAGGTATTCTCAAATTTACCAACGGGAGCAGTTCCTCATCTACCCAGGAGTGGATAAAGCAGGGAGAGAAAGCAGGAAATGTACTTAGAAAAAACCCTTCCCCATTGAAACCCAGACTGGAGAAGAAGGGGGTTCCCCTTTACCATCCACAGTGAACACAGAGCAACAACAGAGGAAGCAACCATAACGCAGCCGACAAATATAAGAAGGACCCACACTGACAAGTCGGAAATTAGCCAACACTGTAATTGGATTTGAGCCCCAGCCTGGCCTCTAAGGAGCTGTGTGTCTTTGGACAGGTTCCGTAAAGTCTCTAATTCTTCATTTCCTTGCCTCCAAAAGGAGGAAATAGGAGCATTTAATTCCTCTGGTGGTTGTGAAGAGAAAATGAGGTAAAGCATGCAAGGGTCTTTGCCAAGTGCTTGGTAGTGAGTAAACCCACGGGAAACTGTTGCTGCCATTATTATTTCTGAGGGCCAATCAATATTCTGGGAGCCGTTTCTCCATGTAAACTGGGAAAGGAAAAGAACCTTTATCTGTTGTCATGGCATTCAACCGAGATCAGGAGGGTTTCTGCCGAATAATAAAAATAATTGGGAGAGAGGGCACCTGGGTGGCTCAGTGGGTTAAGCCTCTGCCTTCGGCTCAGGTCATGATTTCAGGGTCCTGGGATTGAGTTCTGCATTGGGCTCTGCTCAGCAAGGAGCCTGCTTCCTCCTCTCTCTCTGCCTGCCTATCTGCCTACTTGTGATCTCTCTGTGTCAAATAAATAAATAAAATCTTAGAATAAAAAAATAATAATTGGGAGAGAGAAAAAAGAGGAGAAGAATGGGAACCAGGCACCTGCCAGCTCAGCTAGTCAGAAAGACAGACTGGAGTAGGGCCCCAGGCAAACTGGGTTGGGCCTTCCCTTTCCTGTACCTGCTGTGCCACCCCAAACACACACCTTTTGGGAGGGGATGGAGTGGGGATGGAACCCACCTATTTGAACCTCCCTGGCATACTCTGAGGTCTAAGGAGGTGGGCTCTAGCCCCTGTCAATCCTTAAGCAACCCCTCCCCCCAAAAAACCTCACATAGCAGTTAATTTTTTAAAGGTTTTTATGGGTGGTACTTCTCTTTAAAACTTTAAAATCTGCTGGATAAGGGAATCTGAGGTCTCAGAAGTTCTGTGTTCTCTTACTGAGAAAGCTGTGAGATCCTTTCGGGAGTGATCCCACATAACAGTTAACAAGGCATTCACTTACCAGTGATTCACTTTTCAGTGACTAATACTAAATACAGTGACTAAAAATTGCACTTGGACTTGAGCTCCTCTCTCCTCCCATCCATTGGAGCCCCTCAGGGCCCCCTTCCTGTTTTTCTGCTCAGACTCTTATATTGGCAGACAAGGAAGTGTCTGTGGACGCCTTTTTAGCCAAGCCTCCATTACACAGAAGAGAAAACAGAGATCTGAGATGTTAACTGACTTGCTAAACAGTCACTCAGCAAGCAGGTTCAGACCTGGGACTAGAAACCAGACTCTGGATTGCTAATCTATCATTTTGCCAAGATGTAGATCCCAACTCCACAGCCTATTAGCTCTCAGACTTAGGCAAGCTTCTTAATCTCTCTGGGCCTTAGTTTCCTCATCTGTGTGATAGGTATGATAGCCCCTAGTTTATTGGATTGTTGGGAAGGTTACAAATATATCTAAAATTCCTTTCCACCATAACCTGACCCCTCATTCCAATCCCTCTTGGGTGGCCAGGGTGTCAGGTGGCTCCTGGAGTTCGTCCCTGTAGACTTCGAGCCTAATTCTGGTCACTGCCTCTGGGTCACTGGGGGAGAGGCGCTATCCCCTTCCTTATAGTGCCTTGGTATAGGTGAGGATTTAGTTATTTTAGAGTCCCCAGAACACAGTATCTGTGACACAAGTGAAACTGTTAAGAGCAGATAGACACAATTTTAATGATTATGCTTAAAAGTCTTTATCTCATTCTCCGATCTTGCCCAAGATTCTTTTCTCGTCCAGATATTGGAGAGAAAGCAGAGAAAAGGGTGTGTGAAGGAAGAATTCTTTCTTGCCTTCATATGTATTCTGGGTTTGACAGGTTTAATGTCTGACCTCCATCACCCTGAACTAAGAAAGAAAGGTACCATTTCTGTTGGATTACTGTTTATACCTGATACGAGTATGTACAAGACATAAAAATAGAAACAACAAATAATCTGCTTCATCAATAAATGAACACAGGGCAGCTGAGCTTCACTAAATGACAGATGCCTTCAGACAGTCTTTGTTTTAGGACAATAGCTAGGGTCACTGGTTTTCCAGTCTCTTGGGACGACTACTTCCTGCTTCCTCGATTCCTACATCTATTCTGATATCAAAATGAAAAGCCGGCAGGCCAGAGCATTGCAAACAAGCTCCACAAGAGGGTGTAACAGGCCCACGCCAGGCCAGCTCCCCCATCAGAGCTCCTGGGCTTTGGACATTGGTCCCAGTTCTGTTGCTCACATGGATCTGGTTTGGCAGCGGTATGTCCCCCATCTCTGTTTTAGTTCCTCTCTTTTCCAAACTCAGGAGGAAGTGGAGAAGCTTTTGGAGTCAGGCGTACTTGGGTTAAAATCCTGGCTCTGTCATTTTGCTGAAGCATTGGCAAATGAGTTAGCATCCTGAGCCCTTGTACTAACGATCGGTAACTGCTTCCCAAGGCTGGGGAATCACAGAAATATAGACTCTTGGTGCAAGAAGGGACCTTCAAGACTGGCCAGTAGAATCCTCACATTTCATAGATGGGGAACCTGAAGCCCAGGCTAGACCGGAACCCAAGTCTCTGAGCACTTGAGCCTGTGCTCTCTCTGCTACACTCAGCTGCCCCCTTCAAATATGCATAAGACATAAAAATATTCATCAGCGAACAAATGAATGAAAGACAGCCAGCAAGTCTGTGCCTTTATAGAGCAAGGGCTATGTGGATCCAGACAGAAACACGGAGTGCTGCCTCCATCATCCAGCTCTAGTGATGACTAACTGGAGCAAGTTACTTGACCTGTCGTGCCTCACTTTCCTCATCTTAACAGGGGAGAGGGGAAATAATTGGAGTTGCTAATGGTACCTACCTCCATGGGTATTGTGAGGATTCAGTGAGCTCACACATAAAGGGCTCAGCTCAGTGTCTGGCACCTCGTAGGCAATGACGCAATGTTAGTTCTTATCACCTAAGCCATGTAACCTTCCCAAGCCTTGGTGTTCTAATCTGTAGAGTGGGGATTTTATATAATGCTTTGGGGAGGATTAAGTGGTACAAGATAGAAGAGCCCTCAGCAGGACACCTGGGTGGCTTAGTTAAGTGTCTGCCCTGTTAAGTGTCTGCCTTTGGCTCAGGTCATGATCCCAAGGTCCTAGGATGGAATCCTGCCTTGAGCTCTCTGCTCAGCGAGGAGCCTGCTTCTCCCTCTCCCTCTGCCGCTCCCCACCTGCTCATGTTCTTTCTCGTGCACCCTCTCACTCAAATAAATAAAATCTTTAAAAAAAATCCCTCAGCATAGAACCTGACTCATGGTAATGATATAAAATAGAATCTATTATATGTAATAATAGTAAATAGTACTTTATCCCCTTCCAAAAGGAAAGAATGGTGCTTTCTAAGAATGAACCTTTTCATCCCCCATTGCTAGTGCATCAGTTGAGGCCTCCTCTTCTCTTTCCTGAGCTATTGCTACTGAGTCTGCACCTTGGGAGGAATGGATGATGACACCTTGGAGGGGATTCCAGCCAGCTGTTGCTAGGAGAACGCACAAGTTCCTTATTGTATGTTTCCTACAGCTACTGTCACAAACTGCCACACGCTGGGGAGTTTAAAACAGCAGAAATGTGTTCTCCCACACTTCTGGGAGTGAGGAACCTGAAATCAAGATGTTAGCGGGGCCCTGCACCCTCTTGAGAGCAGGCTGAATCCTTCCTTGCCTCTTCTAGCTTCTGGTGCTGTTCCTTGGCTTGAAGCTGCATCATTCTGATCTCTGCCTCTGTCATCAGCTACGTGACATTCTTCTTTTGATGTGTCTGTGTCCCTTATTCTCTTTCTACAAAGACACAGTTCATATTGGATTAAGGGCCTCTCTTGCTCAAGCATGACCTCATCTTAATTGCATCTGCAAAGACTCTATTTCCAAATTAGGTCAAATTCACAGGTAACCAAAGGTTAGGACTTCAACATACCTTGTGTGCAAACACGGTTCAACCCACAACATTTATTAAAAGATTTTCAAAAAATTAAAAATTTTATGAGCTTTTCCAACTTATTACTATCTATAATTTACATATAAATATATTAATGTGATTATAAGAGATTTTATTTCATTCATTCATCTAAAATTAATGTAATATTTATTAGTATAAATATATACATTCCAATTATATTAATAATTAATTGAATTGTTCAAATTAGTTGTTTATAATTTGTTGACTGTTAGAACAGTTAATTTAAAAAAAAAAAAACTAGTTGAGTCAAACAAAACGTTTCTGTGCACCTGATTGGAAGTGCTCCACAGAAGGTGTTTGGATCATCACTTTTCAATCCCTGGCTCATGAACGGTCTGGGTGGTCTTCCTACAAGGCAAATATGATGATGTTACTACCTCCGTGATGGCCAATAGCCGACAAATGGCACCTTCCAGAGAATCCTTCCAGCTACATCTCCCTGGTCTTCTTGGGAAGCTTGTGCTCAGGT
This sequence comes from Ailurus styani, assembly GCA_002007465.1. NCBI lineage: Eukaryota > Metazoa > Chordata > Mammalia > Carnivora > Ailuridae > Ailurus > Ailurus styani. Next base: position 8,776,327 of record LNAC01000009.1, on the reverse strand, counting down.
GTAGCTCCCCTGTCTTAACCTGACCCAGAACAGACCTTCACTGCCAGGTCTTTGCTTATGTGTTTCCTCCAGAAACAGTCCTCATCTTTCCCATCCCCCACCCCCAACAACCCACCCCTGAGTTCTCTCTGCTACTGATCATTCAAGGCCCAGCTTAAAAGCCACTTCCTCTATGAAACTTGCAGACCCAATATTGTCCTCCCAACCTGGGGTTCTGCAGTACCTTACTTCTGCATTTGTAGCATCTTCCCCAGTTTTCCTGGTATCGTAGTGGGGTTGTACTATTAGCTGCTTCTCCCACGAGGCTAGGAGCTCCTGGAAGTCTGGAACTTACCTTGGTAATTGTATTAGGTTGCTGGGGTGGTGACAAAAATTCTTTGCTTGAGCAAACTTTAGTTAGCCTCTTGAACCTTCTCCTAGACCCATCTGTGATTTCCTTATAAAATCCAGGTTTAGCAAGAACCCTGCTAAGTCATTTTAACAAGAACCCCCATCTCTTGAGACCTGTTCACTCTTACTGTCTGACCAGGTTCCTTATTCTCCACCATGCATCGAGTCATGTCCAAACACAAGGTCTGTCTTCAGTAAAAGTTCCGTTAGGTCAGTTTAGCCAGTACCTATCCCCCACCCGACACCTGATGTTTCCTCTTAGTTATTTTCTATCCCCTGACCCCACACTACTCCCTGGTGACAAATACCTAGTAGCCCATGCTATGCTTGGAGTTGAGCCCATCTCTCCGCCCCCACTCCCATCACAGCCCCTATACCTAACACTGTAGTCCAGAATAAAGCCAGCCTTACCGTCGTGAACAAGTGCCATTGAATAATTTTTCATTAGCAGCTGCCATAACAAAACATCACAGACCGTGTGGCTTAAACAACAGAAATTTATTTTCTCACAGTTCTGGGGGCCGGACGTCCAAGATCAAGGTTTGAGGCAGTTGGTTTCTTCTGAGGCCTCTCTCCTTGGTTGGTACATGGCCGTCTTCTCCGTGTGTCTTCACATGTTCTTCCCTGTGTGTGTGTCTCTGTGTCCCAGATTTCCTCTGCCTGTAAGGACACTAGTCACGTTGGATTAGAGCCCTTCCCAATGACCTCATTTTAGCTTAATTACCTCTTAAACACCTTATCTCCAGAAACAGCCACATTCTGACTACTAAGGTTAGGACTTCCAACATATGAACTGGGGCTGGGACACAATTCAGCCCATGACTGTCATTTAAAAAAAATTTTAGTAACCCAAATAATATAGAAATTTATTATTATTATTACTACTGCTGCTAATACTCCCGTAAACAATACAGGTAAAGCTAAACTCCCTGTTTCCCTACCTGACTCCACCCCATGGTTAACACTGCTACCAGACCTATTTCTTGTTTGTTTGTTTGTTTGTTTGTTTTGAAGATTTTATTTATTTGTCAGAGAGAGAGAGACAGGCAGAGGGAGAAGCAGGCTTCCCACTGAACAAGGAGCCCGTCGCGGGGGTCAATCCCAGGACTCCCGGATCATGACCCGAGCCGAAGGCAGACGCTCAACTCACTGAGCCACCCAGGTGTCCCTACCAGATCTATTTCTAAGCCTTTATATGTGGGTGCACATACATGAAGATATAGCTTCACTGTTTATTTTACATAAATAAGATCATATTTTCTGCTTTGTTTTGCAAATTCTTACCTTCTTCATCTTGTTTTTTAATGTGTATATCTATCCCATCACTGCCCCGACCCAGGGCTTAAGCATGTTCAGAACATTTGTTGAAATATGAAAAAGAGGGGCGCTTGTGTGGCTCAGTGGTTAAAGCCTCTGCCTTCGGCTCAGGTCATGATCTCAGGGTCCTGGGATCGAGGCCCGCATAGGGCTCTCTGCTCAGCAGGGAGCCTGCTTCCTCCTCTCTCTGCCTGCCTCTCTGCCTACTTGTAATCTCTCTCTGTCAAATAAATAAATAAAATCTAAAAAAAAATATTGAAAAGAATGAAGGCGTGGAGCATAGGTCTGCTGTGAACTTTCTGGCAGTTGCCTAATATTATAGATTCTCATTTTCCCTGTATGTAAAGTGGAGGACAGTAATCCTAATACTTAGCTCCTCATTGTTTGGCATTTAGCAGTTATCCTTCACTTTAGTACTCAGCCAGTACTGTCCAAACATCCATCCCGCATGACCACCGGAAGTCCAATATCCTTATTCAGTTTCACTTCCTTGACATTTCTGAGAATCCAGGGAGCACTTCCATTTTCCACAAACCCATCCTGGTGGGTGGCTCATTTCTGTGGACCTGGCAGCCTGCAGCTCTTCTCTCTGCTCTTCACTCAAGCAGAGACCCAGACGACTAACTCAAGTTCCCCAAAGCACACCTAACACTAGCTTAAGGAATTTTACCAATACCTCCCTGACAGCATCATTACCATCCTCATCATTATCACCATTATTATCTCTTAGAGAAGACTCTGGATTCATTTTTGCCAACATAATCCTTTTGCAGGTGAGGAATTGGGGGTTCAGAGAGGTAAAGGAGCTTTCCCAAGGTCACTCAGCTAGTTGATGGGAGAGCAGAGTCCTATCCACAGGATTTTCTAAAGTAGGGATAGTATATGGGCGCCTGGGTGGCTCAGTGGGTTAAGCCTCTGCCTTCGGCTCAGGTCATGATCTCAGGGTCCTGGGATCGAGGCCCGCATAGGGCTCTCTGCTCAGCAGGGAGCCTGCTTCCTCTCTCTCTGCCTGCCTCTCTGCTTACTTGTGATCTCTCTCTCTGTCAAATAAATAAATAAAATCTTAAAAAAAATAAAGTAGGGCTAATATAGTGGAGGAGCCACACCTCACTGAAGCTGTTTTATACAAAGGCATTAAGTAACTGAACCACACATGATCTCAGGGTGATGGGATTGAGACCCACATTGGGCTCCATGCTCAGCGGGGACTCTGCTGGAGATTCACTCTCCTCTCTGCCCCTCTCCACTGCAGACACACAAACTCTCTCTTTTTCTCTCTCTCTCAAATAAATAAGGAAATCTTTGAAAAAAAGTAACAACCACATTGTAAGGCAGTTACTCTATTTTCCATTATCTTCCATTCCTTCCGATTAAATTCAGGAAAGCATCTGGTAGTATCCGATTTCCTTGTTAAACTTCTCTAACATGTGCCAATCTCCCTTTCCAACAAAGAGAAAGCCAGTAACAGTATCTAGCTAGAATTTAATCACACTGTTTTGTTTTCCTTGTATTTATTTTTATGGAAATGATGTTGATTTCCCATCGAGGTTGCCATATAAATGTCCTTGTTATTAAAAGCGAATAGACTTACAGAAAAATACCAAGTAAATGGTAGTGTAGGTAGTTCACTGAAATGGCAAAATTGTGCAGTTTGGGGCCTCAAGGCTGGAGAACACTGCACATAATAATGAGGAACTTTAGACTGGATGCCAGAGTCCACTGCCTGGCCTGGCCTCCTGGGTCCTGGGGGGTAGAGGGGATGAAGCCTCTCTCCCCAGTTCCTGGCAGGGACCATGAAGAGAGGCCCCTCACTCCAGTCCAGTTCCAGCCCCAAGAAAAGCTATTTGACATCACAATCCTCCAGACCCACCAGGAGCTCGGACCTTCCTTTATGCTGCCTTATTATCCCAAAGGGCGACATTTCAAGGGGAATCACCATCTCTCTTCACATAACAAAAGTCTCCTAACACTGTTTTTCCTCAAACAAAAAAAGTGCAGCCAGTTTTCCCCTCAACTGCAATTAAAATGGCAGGCAGCTTTGCAATGGCAATTTATTAAAGGTCTTTAAGGTCTTAGGTCACAAGAGTAGCCTCCCTTGCCGGGCCCAGCTCCCGGATGGGGAGGGGTATGCTAACACACCACCCTACCCCCCAACCCGGGTTCTGAATGAAGACTCTTCCTGAAGCCCAGCCCTTGCTTGACCTTAGCGCTGGCTTGTTCTGTTCAACATGCCCACTTCTCATAGGTGAGTCTTCTTGGCTTAGCATTGGAGGCCCTTCACCATCAGTCCAGTCTGGTGAGGTAGAAGCTCATTGGGCCAGGACTTGGATTCTGGGGTTCTAGTGCTAGAATGGTCCTTAATTTGCTCCATGACCTCTGCTGTTTCCCTCCCCTCTCCAGGTTTGTTTTCCTGTCAGTGGTAAGAAGGGGTCAGAGTCTCTTCCAGGGCTGATTTTCTGTTGGTGGTGGCTTGAGGCTGAATTAATTGACCAGCTTAAGTTCAAAGAGTCTGAAAGAGCCAGGAGTGAGGTCCAGCAGTGAGGTCCTGTACACTTGACCACCCCCAGGCCAGCCAAGAAGACTTTGAGACTTTGCCACTTCAGGTTGTTTTGGGCCTGAGTGCCCCATTGATGAGAGAACACAAGGCTGGCTGAGGACAAAGCAGAAGCTGACACCCTGCAACCTCCCTTCACCCCCCACTCCTGGGTAGGACCTGTGTGACCTTATTCCAGGAATCTCCCAACGATCTTAATGTTAATACCTTGCTAGAGGGGAAAAACAACCTTAACCTGACAATGGCAAGGCCTCTGGTATCTTTAGGTCCTCTTTAGCGTATGAAAGTTCTTTTGAAACCTCCCTTTTCCTTACCTCCGCCAACCCCATAGTATATAATAAGCCACCCCTCACAACCCCAGTGCAGCAGCTCTTTCTGCTCATGGGTCTTGCCCTCATGCTTTAATAAACCACCATTTTGCACCAAAGACATCTCAAGAATTCTCTCTTGGTCGTTGGCTGTGGACTCTACCCTGCCGAACCTCACTTATGTTCTAAAACTTCATCACTATCTCAGGACAAACAGGTCTGCTGGAGACTAAGCTGGCCTCCCCACTTGCCAAGGGGTTTCCTTACCTAAATCACCACTCGTTTAGAGTGAGGAATTTGTTCTCTCTTGACCCCTTATAGCTCCCCTCCCCTCCCAAATGACTGGTTCCAGCAGGAGAATTTTCTGTTTTGTCTTTTTAAAAGGAGAATTTTTTTTAACATGCCGTAAAACAGATATTCTGCACGAAAATGTTTGGAGAGTATAGAAGTGTATGAAGAAGAGACTCAGAGTCAACTGAAATATTATTTACCTACCCCTGTGCGATACATTCTTTTTTCTTTTTTTCTTTTTTGAAGATTTTATTTTTAAATAATCTCAACATCCAACGTGGGGCTCAAATTCACAACCCTGAGATCAAGAGTTGTACGCTCTACCTACTGAGCCAGCCAGGTGCCCCCCTCCCTGAGATATTCTTCATAAACGTTTTTGTGTTCATCCTTCTAGGCTTTCTCTAAAAATATAAAGACATGTATCTTTATAATTACTAGAGGGTCAGACTAGAAATACTGTTACAATTTTTTAAAAGGCAATATTGTGACTCATACAAATATGAAAGGAACACTTGTCAAAGATTTTATTTAACTCAATAATTAATGAAAGAACCAGGGCGCCTGGGTGGCTCAGTAGGTTAAAGCCTCTGCCTTCGGCTCAGGTCATGATCTCAGGGTCCTGGGATCAAGCCCCACATTGGGCTCTCTGCTCAGCAGGGAGCCTGCTTCCTCCTCTCTCTCTGCCTGCCTCTCTGCCTACTTGTGATCTGTGTGTGTGTGTGTGTGTGTGTGTGTGTGTGTGTGTGTCAAATAAATAAAATCTTAAAAAAAAAAAGAGAACCAGTAATAAACTAAAACCAGTTCAAAGGAGAATCAGATATATCTATATATAAATTTGCTAATAGATGCAAAGTTGGTTAGTATCTTTAGGGCAATAAAGTGGTATGTGGAATTATCTCTTAAATTGTACATTTACAGGACAAGATCAATTTGTGTTTCTGTGGGCAAGAATAATTTGTATTACCATCACTTTTCTGTAACTTACAGGGTTGTAAAATAGTCTGGTCAAAGACAGTGAAAGATTCAGACCCCTTTAAAGTCAGGTAACCCCCAAAGATAGCACCCAATGTATCACTGAAACAACACTCAAAAAACTTTCAACGTTTTCACCTGAACATATATTATGGTTATAATAGCTCATATTTTGGGAGTGCTCACTATGTGCCAGACATCATTGTAAGTACTTTATAGTATTATTTATCTCATTTAACTCTCACAACAAGACTATGAGGTAGATTCTGTTGTCCCTCCATTTTCACTAATGAGAAAACTCAGATATAGAGAGGTTAAGTCATTTGCACAATGTCACACAGCTAGGAAATGGGGAAGCCAGAATTCAAACCCCTGTTATAGAACAAAAGTTCAACCAAGGAAATTTTAAAGATTCAATTAGCTTTATGAATTGATTCATGAATTGGGCAACTGCCCACCTAGCAAGTAGAAGGGAGCTCCAAAGGGCTACAGAAAGGGAAAGGTTATTAAAGGCAGGGCAAGGAAATCATAAACAGAGGAAAGGATTATTTTGGGTGAGGTCACCTTCATTTGAGGACAAAAGGGTCTTCTTAGGTGGATTACCTCATCTTGTTTTGGGGGATGGAGAGGGCCCATGTGACAGATTACCTTATTGGTGCTGACCATACAATTCCTGACTAACTAGTTAAGACTGTCTCTGGGGGAGGTCAAGACTGCAATGAGGTTAGGTACTAAGCCCCAGTTTGGTGACATGGCCTAGCGTAACTGACTCTATTTTGGGCATGTGGTTTTCTTTTTATGAAAAGAAAACTTTTTTTTAAATTATGACAGTATATTATCATTTATCCAACTTTTGATTGATGGACATTTGGGTTGTTTCCAGTTGTTGTTTTTTTTTTTTTCAGTGATGAACATTTCAGCGAATATCTTTATCTCATTCTCTACTTTTCAGAATTCCTCCAAGTGGAATAGCTGGGTTCAAGAATATGTGCATTTTGTGGCCAAATTACCCTCCAAAAAGCAGAATCAATTTACACTCCCATTAGCAGCCAGCTTAGGAGAGTTTATTTTCCTACATCTTTGCCAACAATGAGTAAGTACATCAATCTTTTCAGTATTTGCCTGTCTGATAGATGTAAAAAAAAAAATTTAAAAAAAGGAGAAAAGGTTTCTTAGTGTTATTTTAATTTACATTTCTTTTTAAGGCAAGAATTCTTCAGGACTCTTTTAGATGGATAATTATCAGTGCCAGAGATCACTTTGCACTCTCTCTCTTTGCCCCCCAGTGTACAGCTTCTTAAACTCAGAGCGAGGTGCCCACTGAGGAAAGGACCTGTCCAAGGCCATCCTGTGAGTCAGGGGTGGACCTGGGACTCTCCTCAGGGATTTCTGATTTCTTAAATAAATACAGCCTCTCTTATGAACCTCCCTGACACCAGTGTTGGTTTTAGTCTGAATACCAGTGGGAATGATGGGGACCCATCAGAAGTAAGTCCTTTGGGTTAGTCAGTCAATGGAGATGATATAATTAGCTAGGCCATTTAGGGGAGGGGGGAACCAAAAACCTGAATTCCTACCTTACCACAAATGGACCCAACACTTAAATGCAAAAAAAAAAAAAAAAAAAGAAGTTGGAGTGCCTGGGTGGCTCAGTTGGTTAAGCATAAGCATCTGCCGGGCGCCTGGGTGGCTCAGTGGGTTAATGCCTCTGCTTTCGGCTCAGGTCATGATCTCAGGGTCCTGGGATCGAGGCCCGCATCGGGCTCCCTGCTCAGCGGGGAGCCTGCTTCCCCCTCTCTCTCTCTGCCTGCCTCTCTGCCTCCTTGTGATCTCTCTCCCTCTGTAAAATAAATAAATAAAATCTTTAAAAAAAAAAAAAATAAGCATCTGCCTTTGGTTCAAGTCATGATCCCAGAGTCCTGGGATTGAACCCCAAGTATAGCTCCCTACTTCTTCTCCCTCTGCTCCTCTCCATGACTCCTGTGTGCTCTGTCTCAAATAAATAAATAAAATCTTTTAAGAAAAATATAAAATCAATAAATAAGTATACTATAAGAAAAATATGAGTAAATTAGTTCTATGATTTTTTTTCAGTTCTATGATTTATAAAAACAAATCCTAAGGAAAGGTTTAATAAATTTGACCACTAAACACTTTAAAACATCTACAACAAACCACCATGATTGAGTCTGAAAGACAAAAGGAGAATGTACACGAGATCCCACTTTTCTAAACAAACAACACACATCAGAAATCACTTAGGTATTCACCAACTGTTAGACCAGTACTGAAAAAAGATAATGCCTGTGAACGTGCCTTGCACAAAGGCATTTTTCCTCAGTGTAGGCATAGTTGTCAGGACTGTCTTCTTGATCTTTCTGATTTCCAGTGATGCGGTCAAAATCTGCGAAAAGTGTCAGACAAGGGTGTGGGTATGAAGGGGGTTGTGGAGGCATTTTGCAAATAACCACATTGGATTTTAATCCTGTCTCTGCTGGCATTTGCCAGCCTGTTGGCAGGATATGTGACATCCCTTATCTCTTCATTTGTAAAATGGGACAAGTGATAGCCACGTCTCAGAGTGTCTCTGAGGAATCAATGAGATGATGGATGTGGATGACCTGGCACAGAGCCTGGCACTTATTAGACAGTTTTAAAAAGTGTGTGTTCCCTTCCCATTGCCTTCTCTGAGAACTTACAGAGATTTCCCACACTCCTCCATTCATTCAATCGTGTTTATTTCATCCCTGTGCATGCTGGGCACTGTGCAGGTGCTGGGGAGACCAGTGTGAATGTGAGAGAAGCACCTTCTGTCCTCTTAGAGTTTATAGTCTAATGATGACATTGGACATGGAACAGATAATTTTGCAAAAATGAATTCTTTATGGCGGAAGCAGAGTTTTGAAGAAAAGAAACCCAGAATGCAGCAGGAGCCTTGGGGATGTTCAGGAAAGGTCTCTGAGGAAGGGATCTGAGGAATGGGGGAAGTAGATTGGTTGGAGCTGAGGAAAGCTCTGGAGTGGCCTGAGCCAGGTAGACCAGGGTTACCTGGAGAAACCAAGGAAGTCCAGTGTGACTGGAGCCTGGGCAGGGCATTCCCAGCTCGAGAATTCCAGTTCTCGGGGCGCGTGTGAGTTAAAGCCTCTGCCTCGGCTCAGGTCATGATCTCAGAGTCCTAGGATCGAGCCCCGCATGGGGCTCCCTGCTCAGTGGGGAGTCTGCTTCCCCCTCTCTCTCTGCCTACCTGTGATCTCTCTCTCTGTCAAATAAATAAATAAAATCTTAAAAAAAAAAAAAAAGGGAGAATTCCAATTCTCACATCCCAGAGAGAAGTTCATGGTAGCATCGGTCTGGACATTTTATGGCCAGGAGCTCAGTCCTTAGGTAAGCTGGTCCATCTGGGGGATGGTTGGTGCACCCAGAAATTCAGCTGCAACTGTTGGCTACCATACACTGCAACCAGGAAGTAGACAGCTGGTGCCAAGTACTTGGTCTTAACCTGAAGCAATCAGTCACTCCTTTACCAAGCCTCACTTTTCCTCCCTGGCTTTTATCTGTGTTGTAGTCACCTGCTCTTATGTCTTCCTCCACTGTCTTATAAACTCCCCATCAGAAGAGAATGTGTCTTTTTCCTCCCTCTGTCCCCAGCTCCTAGCACAGACCTTGCACACATGAGGTGCTATTGAGTGTATATTTGTTGAATGAATAATAAGTGACACTTTACAAAGATTTGGTCATTTGATCTTAGGTAACTATTAGCCCCCAATACTAGCTGTGTTTTATTGAGCATCTACTGTGTGCCAGACTCATTACTGATGTTATCTCATTAAATTTCTTTTTAGAGATTGTCATTATTTTGCCTCCATTTCTCCCTCAGCTTTATATTTTAAGAAACTCAGATAAACAGAAGAGTTGGAAGAACTGTGCAATAAACACACATACGTCCTTCATACTGGCCCACTAATTTTGCCACAGTTGCTGTAGTTCTATGTATATGTATGTACACACACACACACACACACACACACACACACATGCCCTGAACCATTTAAAAGTTACTGATGTGATAACTCTTCATCCCTAAAGTCTTTCGCACATGTCTCCTAAAAACAAAAACACTTCTCTACACAATTATCATGTCATTGTCACACTCAACAAATAAAAGATTGATAAAATAATTACTAAAAATGGTCCATGTTCAAGTTTCTCCAGTTGGCCTGATTACATCCTTTATAGCTTTTTAGTTTTCTTCCAGAAGCATAAAAAACATTTAAAATTGTCATGTCTCTTTAGTTTCCATTAACCTGGAACAATTTTCTTTTCTTTTCTTTTCTTTTTTTCTTGATCTTTCATGTCACTGGCATTTTTGGAGCCTAGGACAGTTGATTTATAAAATGTCCCACAGTTTGGGTTTATCTAGTGTCTCCTTATTATTTGATCAGGTTTAACATCTTTGGGCAAAAATGCTATTCAGATGATGCCATGTTTTTTTTTAGCCCATCGCATCAGAAGGTACATGTGGTCAGTGTGTGCCATTGTGGGCGATGCTAAATTTGGTCACTCGTATGAGATAATAGAAAATATATTCGTCTCTGCCCTTGGTTCCTGGCACAGAGCACCTGAAACCTTTGAAATTCCCTAAGTGACAGGACCACTAGCATCATCTTTTGTTCCAATATCTGATCTTTCACCCCGGCTCCTGACACAGAGCTCCTGAAACTCTTGTGATTTCCTGGGGTGACTGGAGCGTCTCTTGTGCTAATGATGCAACTTTGGGTAAGTTCCTGGATGGCTCTTGGATGAGGGCTGGTTACCTGAAAGACAAAGCCATGACTAGAAATGTGGAGCTTCCAGCCCTACCTCTCATCCTCTCGAGAAGAGAGAGGGGCTGAAGATGAAGTTGATGTTCAATCATGCCTGTGTAATGAAGATGCCATAAAAATCCCCAAAGCATGGGGTTCCACGTACTTCCAGGTTGGCAAACCCATCCACACATGGAGGATGACGTACCCCACCTCCACGGCAAAAGAAGCTCCTGCCCTCAGGACTCCCCCAACCCGGCAGAGCTCACCCTATGATCCCTATGTATCTCCATCTGGCTGTTCATCTGTGTCCTTTATCATAGCCTTTCATAAACTGGTCAGTGTCAATGTTTCCTTGATTTCTTTGAGCACTCTAGCAAATAAATTGAATCTGAGGATGGGGCCGTGGGGACCTCCAATTTGTGCCCAATTGGACAGAAATTGTGGGTAACCTAGGGACCTACCACTTGTGATTGGCATCTGAAGTAGGGTGGGAGCAGTCTTGTGGGACTGAGTTCTTAACCTCTGAGATCAAATGCTACCTCCAGGTAGACAGTGTTAGAATTGAGTTAAATTGTAGGATACCCATCCAGTGTTACAGAGAATTTCTGGTGTGAAACTCGCCCCCCCCCATTTGGTGACCAGAAATGTGAGAAGTGTTCTGTGTGAGTCATAAAGGAGACACATGGGACTCAGCTGAGTTTTTCTTACACAACTTGGTTAATCTGGTATCCACCAGATGGCCTTCATTGTAAAGGTGCATTTTCTTTCTGGAATTAATAAGTGATTTCTGGGGAGATACTTTAAGACTATGTGACTATTCCCCAACAATTTTTCACCAATGGTTTTCACATCCATGAATGATCTTACCTGAAACGATGATTACTATGGTGACTACAAAATGATGATTTTCTAATTTCTTTTGCATTTATTAGTTGACAATCTTCTATATAGTCGAGCTCTCTCCATTCAAACTAGAGTGTTTTTATGCACTCATGGATTACTTTTTTATTTAATGTGTAGCAATCCTTTATCGCCATTATTCATTCTGATGTTCAAATTGTCCCAGATTTGACCAGTGGGAACTGCTTCCAGCCAGCTCCCTGTGTTTTGATGGGTCCCAGTAGCTTTTAGTACTTCTTTGCTTTCTGGCACAAGAAGATAGTCTCGGTTTGCTTTTACCCTTATTTTAAATAGGAGGAAAAGGAGGCACAGAGAGGTGAAGTGGCTTACCACCTCACAGTTTTTGTGAGATCCTAATCAAGCTCAGGACTTTCAGTTCCAAATTCCTAGGAAAGTATTAACCTGATAGGCCAGCCCTTCCTATAATACAGAAAAGACTTTACTGAAACATGTAGATGATCCCAAAGCCAGTTAAATCTTTAGCTGACTGCACACAGAGCTTGCCTAATAAGATGAAAACATTTGCATTATACCTTTGAACTTAAACACTTAGCAACGTATTCCAAGGGTATTTTATTTATTGAGAAAGTTATAATTTGGGGGATAAGAGCACAGGTTTTGGAGTCAGAAAGAACCAAGTTTTCCTTTAAGACCAAGGCAGATTCTGCCCTTGTGTTTGTCTTTATACAAGTCACTTCACCTTGTTGAATCCCAGACTCTTCCATCTGTAAAATAGGTTCATTCATATAAACGGCTTAGTCTAGTGTCTGACGTGTTAAATGTTAAATAAGTGAAAGCTAGCATCACTAACAATGCTGTCATTATCACTAAAATCTGAGAAAATTCTGATATTCGGTAGGTTAAGGTGATAGAAAAAGCAGTGGATTTGGATCTGGATTTGGATTTTGGAGATCCTACTCCAGCTCTGTGACCTTGGACAACTCTTGTCTTCATTGATGAATTTCATTTTCCTCACTTGTAAATCAGGGCTCATAATTCCTCCCCTGCAAACTCCACAGCATCACTCACCAGATTTCATGAGCACTCACCATGAGCAATCACAACCCCAAAGTTAAAAGCAAAGGGTAAACATTGTTGTATCCCTCCTTTAACACATGATAAATTGGCAGTTCAGAGCCACTGAGCAGCAAAGCAGGGATTCCATCCAGCTTCCCAGACCTTCAGGCCTGTTCTTTTTCCTTTAGGTCACAGATTTTAGGAGAGCAGGTGAAAATATGACAGTATCCTGCAAAGCTACAGGACCCTGTAAAGGGAAAAGAATATGATCAGCAGCATAATAACATTCCTTCCATGGAGGACGTCATTGGGAGGAGAGCAGGAGGCTTTGGGTATTTTCTTCTTCTTTTTTTCTATCCTGAAGATAATTGGTGAGAGTCTTAGGCTGACATTATCTACCCAGACTCCTACACTTCAGTCACTAGGTGAAGGTAGCCAAGATCCAAGCCAGCCCAAAAACAAATACCTCAACTGAGAACGCTGATAAGATAAGCTCTTTGAAACTGTAGTTTACCAGGGACACTATTTCTTTTTTGTGTATTTTATTTTATTTTTATTATTTTTCAAAATTTCATTTAACTTTTTATTTTAATTCCAATGTAGTTAACATACAGTGCTATATTAATTTCAGGCATCTAATGTAGTGATTCAACAATGCTATACATTACTCAGCGTTCATCATGCTAAGTGTACTCTTAATCCCCTTCACCTATTTCGCCCCTCCTCCCACCCACCTTCCCTCTGGCAACCATCAGTTAGTTCTCTACAGTTAAGTATCTGTTTCTTGGTTTGTGTCTCTCTCTTTCTCTCTTCTTTCCCCTTTCTTTGTTTTGTTTCTTAAATTCCACACAAGTGAAATCATGGTATTTGTCTTTCTCTGACTGCCTTATTTCACTGGGCATTATACTCTCTAGCTCCATCCATAATGTTGCAAATGGCAAGATTTCATTCTTTTTTGTGGCCAAATAATATTCCATTGTGATATATATACCACATCTTCTTTATCCATTCATCTCTTGATGGACACTTGGGCTGCTTCTGTAGTTTGGGAATTATAAATAATGCTGCAATAAACATAAGGGGTGTATATATCCTTTCAAATTAGTGATTTTGGATTCTTTGGGTAAACAACCCAGAGTGCAATTACTGGATTGTAGGGTAGTTCTGTTTTTAATTTTTTGAGGGCCCTCCATGCTGTTTTCCAGAGTGGCTGCACCAGTTTGCATTCCCACCAACCGTGCAAAAGGGTCCCTTTTTCTCTACATCCTCACGGACATTGTTGTTTCTTGTATTTTTGATTTTAGCCATTGTGACAGGTGTGAGGTGGTATCTCACTGTGGTTTTAATTTGCATTTCCATGATGATGAGTGCTGTTGAGCATCTTTTCATGTCTTCTGCCCATCTGTTATGTGGATTATTTGGGTTTTGGGTGTTAGGTTGTATAAATTCTTTATCTATTATGGCTACTAATTCTTTATCAGGTATGTCATTTGTAAATATCTTCTCCCATTCTTTTAGTTTTGTTGACTGTTTACTGTGCAGAAGCTTTTTATTTTGATGTATTTAGGATACTATTTCTAAGAGGGAGGAAGAGAAGGCAATCCAAAACCCAAGCCCAGTAACTTCAGTGGGTGTCAGACTTCTAGTCAATTCAATTGAGAGCTGGAAAGTGGGGAGGAAAAGTGATTAAAAAGGCTGGCAGGTGTCTTAACTTTGGGTGGTCATTCAGCCAGGTATCAATTCTACTAAATTAGATAGGAAAAGCTACTGGGAGACTATTAACAGTACCTGTCTACCCTCTGTGTCCTGGAAAGAGAGGACACAGGGAAACAGCATCACACATAGGATACAGACTCAGAGCATGGAGAGCAAGCAGTTATCTCCCAGTGGACTCTCTGAGCCATCCTACTGTTGTTTAAGGCCAGCTGTTCCTGGGTCATGGGCAGGATCCATTAGGCAGACAATGAATCCTGTGGGCATTAGGCCATTCCCACTTTTGCTGTGAAGTGAATTCCTTAATAAGAGGCAGCGTCATACCGTGGGTGAAAAGTTTTCCATAAGCCCATGGGCCCTGGTGCTGGCAGAGGCAAAAAGTACTGGGAAAGCAAATCCAAATAAAAAATAAATGTAAATATTCCTGTGAGAACAATTCACTTGCTCCAGATGGATTTAGTTACCAGCTGAGCAACAGGCAGGCGTCGGGCATGAGGGAAAATATTGCTTCCTTCTCCAGGAGAAGGGGGTACATAGGAAAGACTGCAGACAGAAGATAAGTTAGTGGGTTCAGAGTCTCCAGGTCCTCTAGACCTCCAGATAACTGCACCTTTTCATAAAAGAAACCTGGCAAAATCACATGGTCAGCCGACATTGACACTCAGCAACTCCTTGAATCTGAGTTTGGCTTCCAGCTGTCTTAAGTCCATGGCTCTGATGAAAGATTTTTCACGTGGCCTCAGAAAAGCTCCAAATGTCAGTCTGTGCCATGTAGCATACAGCTAAAGACTTGAGCTTGTCATTCTCTCAGCTGAGGATACTGAATGCCTTTGGAAGTAGATACCCGGCTGGTTTTAGTATCTTGCATCTCCCATTTCGGTTGCTAAGAGTTTGGCTTCAGCTTGTAAAAAGTCCCAAGAGAAAAAAATCTGGATATTTTATATAAATGGACTCACAAGCATTAAAAAAAAAAAAAGCCCCAAGAGACCAAAAGAGACTGTTTTCTTGGTCGCCGTTCCATGAGCTACTGCTAATTCCCATTCTGGAATATGAGCAGGATTCCCACTGTCTTGCATCTCCTCTCAGCTCAATAACCATGGATCCATTAGAGGTAAAGCTAAGCTCCTAATAAAAAGACAGAGTAGAGTGGCCTATTTCCCTTGAAGTGAGTGGTCCTGAGAACTGGGAGTCTTCCTCCTTTGCCATGCATTATTCCGTGGCGTTGGCAGGGTTTTCTTCTGCACAGATGAAGCCCTTGCATCTGGCTTCTAATTGGTAAGAAAGGAGACAAGAGTGGAGGAGTCTTGCTAGATATCTCAGAGCTCAGACCCAGCAATGGCACATGTCACTGTTTACGTTCCACTAGGGAGAACTTAGATACAAGGACACCCTGACCACAAGGGAAGCTGGCACAGATGATCCAATGGGGCAATTATGCCCCTGGCTATAAGGCTACTTGTAGGCAAAAAAGGGAAGAAGGGTTTTGGTGAACACCTAGCAATCTGCCATACATCATTCAAAATAGTCTGTATTTCCTTGAGGGTCAGTATTAGTTTTCTAGGCCTGCCAGGACAAAGTACCAGAAACTTGAGAAATACATTGTCTCACATTCTGGAGGCCAGAACTCTGAAGTCAACTCTGTTGGCAGGGCCATACTCCCTCTAACGGTGCTAGGAAGGAGCTATTCTTTATGTCTCTTTCCTAGCTTCTGGTCATTGCCAGGAGGTTTTTTTTTTTTGCCTTATAGATACATCACTCTAATTCTCCGTCTAATATGGCCTGCTCCCTGTGTGTCTCCATATTGTCTTCCCTTTGTAAGTGCCTGTCTCTGTGTCCCAATCTTCTCTTATTAGGGGCACCAGCCATATGGGATTAGAGCTTACCCTCTGAACTTATTTTGAACTTGATTGCCTCTGTAGAGACCCTATTTGCAAATAAGATCATATTTGAAGACAATAAGGTTAAGACTTCAACATATTGGGGGTTTTTGTGTTTTTGTTTTTGTTTTTTGTGGCCGTGGGCAGGGTAGGCCCAATTCAACCCAAAACAGGATGCATTGTCTGCAGCTGATTCTTGGGCACTGATATCTGTACCATTTGTAACAGAAGCAAACCTAAGCGAACGAAGAGTATGTACTGGAAGGATATTGTGTAGCTCCTGGAACCAAAGGAGAACTTGAACAAAGAGGCTTTGGGAAGAATAGAAATCTGGGCAGCTCCAGGGAAAAACTCATGGACATCTCTTTAGGGCCTGCCTTCTCAATGACTCTGCTCCAATGGCCTTTGGGCCAGGTGTCCCTTCTCTCAAGATACCAATTCTTAGACGAGTCAGTTGGGTCAGCTTGTGGTGGAACAAGGGCCTCTTTAGGGCCACGTGAATCGGATTAAGTGATAGACAGTCTTTCCAGGACCTCATGGATTGTAGGAGGGACAGTTCCCCAAAAGAAAGAGAAGCGCAGCTTCTTAAAAATGGGGGGAAGGATGTATTGTGCAGGCAAAACCACAGCTATTTGCTACACCTTATAATTCATTTGAGAAAGATTTTTCAGCTCAGGCAGTTATATTTCTAAATATTTTGGCACTTAAAGGAGCCATTTAGTCATCTGGAAAATGCAGAGCTATGGAAAAATGCAGTGTCATGTGATAAAAGGGGCGCTCATAGTGGAATCAGAACAGGTTTTGGGTTTTTTGGTTTTTTTAAAAAAATAATTTGCAGATGGAATAATTCTATCCTCACAAGTAAAGATCAAGAAAAGCTCTTAGAAACAACAAGAATGTTCAACCAAGTATCAAGTTATTAAATGGAAATAAAAATCACATAATAAAAATCAATTAGAAAAAAAGTGTAACAGAACTGACGATGTTATTCAAATCAGCTACCAAGGCAGTTTGTAAAGGAAAAACTCAGCAAAAGTACAAAGGGTCTCTATTAAGAAAAAACATAAAACATGAGATTCTACTTGGAGGCATAAAAAATGAAGGATGGGAAGACGTGAGATTTTAAAGATGTCATTTCTCACCAAGTTGATGTATGCAGTGTAAAAATCTCAGCTAAAAAAAAAAAGTCACCTCAGCCAATCAAAATCTTAATTAAGTTTTTTATACTTGAAAATAAGAGTCTAAAATTCGTAGGAAAATGTCAGGCCCTCATTGCCAACAAGCTCCCTCCCAAGGAACAGGCCCCAAATTTCGATTCTGGCTCTGCCACTGAATGATTTCGGAGACTTTCAGCAAGTAATATAACCTTTGGGGGCTCTTAGTTTCCTCATCTGCGAAGTGGAATGATCATATTTTCCTCCTCCACAGACCTGTAGCAAGGATCAGGTGAGAAAAAGTATTTGAAAGTGTTTTATAAACTGTAAGGCACGCTTCATGTTGTAACTGTGATTTTGTAAAATTTTTTACCTCCCAATGATGTTGGATAAACCCGACGATCACAACTGCTCTCATTTTGCAAAAATAAGCAAACACCTTTTCTCTTATTAAACTCAGTTACATGATGATTTGTAATTACTGGTTCCTTTGATGGGGCGAGAAAAGTTAACGTGAGCGTGGGTCATATTAACTGAACAAGATGCTTATGCCTCCCAATGCCCTCCTCTTCTCCACCACTCCACCCTAAGTGTTCATTTCCCATCTGTAGAATGGAAGGGTTTGGATGTTGTGAGTTTGAGAGAAAAAACTTTGGGGACTTTGCAGATCTCACTTTGAACCCTGGTGCCAGCATTAGCTTTGGATAATTCACCCTTTCTTTTTCTGGGTTTCAAAATCTATCAGATGGGGATGATAATGTCTATTTCACCAAGAAGACTCAAGGATTAAATGTGATAATAAATACAAGGTGCTTGAAACATAATGAATGCTTGATAATTGGTAGCTGTTGTAATTACAATTACAATTATTATTATTATTACTATTACTACTACTACCACCTCTAAGGGCATGGCAGCTCTGAAAGTCTAGGATACTATGTCAGAGAAAAGCTAAAACAGGAAGAAAACAGAAGATTCCCTTAATAGGACTTGAGTTAGTATTGCAAGTGGGACATTTTTCTGGAAGACAAGCTGTGTTCACAGGGCCTTATATAACCTTGGTGACTCACAGCCAGAGTTCAGCTGGGCCCTGCCTCCTCTGAAAAAAGGGGAGAGAGGAAGGCAGAGCCATATAGTGTCATACAGAGGAGAGCCCTGGTTGGGCTAGGGATCAGGTGCGGCTAATGGCCCCTCGGAGAACCTATTCCAACTAAACTTGTAAATTCTTATAAAATGGGGGCGCCTGGGTGGCTCAGTTGGTTAAGCATCTGACTCTTGGTTTGGGCTCAGGTTGTGATCTCAGGGTCGTGGGATCCAGCCCTACCTGGGGCTTGTGCTCTGTGTTGACTCTGCTCCAGATTCTCTCTCTCTCTCCCCCTGAACACCTACCCGCCGTGTGAACACGCTTTCTGTCTCAAATAAGTAAATAGATAAAATCTTTTTAAAAAATAAATTCTTGTAAAATTTATATTGAACTGAGGGGTTTTCTTTTTCTGCAAAAAAAATTTTTTTAAGATTTTTTTTTTTTTAAGTAATCTCTACACCCAATATTAGGCTGGAATTCACAACCCTGAGATCAGGAGTCATATTCACTACTGACTGAGCCAGCCAGGGGCCCTTTCGCAAATAATTTTTGAGGTAGGTACCATTGGTGGCCAAGACAAAGCTATAGCCCTCTCCTTCCTTGAGGGCAGAACCCTGATATCGGTCAGAAGTAGACAACTGTGCGGCTCAGGAGAGAATATTGCAGCCTTAGGCCAAGGGGTAGGAGGAAGTTTGATCATTCTTGCCAGTGATTGGTTTAGGAATGACCATGTGACACAATTCTGGCCAATGAGATGTTAGAGCATGGCTGCTCTGGGGCTTCTGGGGAAATTTCCCTTATTCTTAAACAAAGGACGCCCCTACACTTTTGGTGGGGCTACAGAAACAGTATAATCACTGTGGATGGTGTTAGTCTTCAATTGTCATGGTAACAACTTATCACAGACTTGGTGACTTATAACACAGATTATCCTCTTAAAGTTCTGGGGCTCAAAAATTTCACTGGGCTGAAACCAAGGTGTTAGCAGAGCTCTGCTCCCTCTGGAGGGTCCAGAGGAGATTCCGTTTCCATGTCTTTTCCACCTTCCAGAGTTTCATTCCTTAGATTCCTTGGCACATCGCTCCTTCCTCCATCTTCAAGGCCAGCGATCTAGCAAATCTCTCTGCTCTGTCTTCACATGTCCTTCTCCATGGTAAAACCTCCCTCTGCCTTTCATAAAGACACTTATGATTGCGTTTAGGGTTTACCTGCATAACAGGATACTGTCTTTATCTTAAGATTCTTAATTTAATATGTCTGCAAAATCCTGTTTGCCTTATAAGGTAACATCCACAGATTTCTGGAATTATGACCTGAATATGTGTGGGAGCCATTAGTCATTCTACCACAGAGGGGATTTTGGCACTAATGAGCAAAATTGCCTGTGCATTTATTTATTTTTTTACCTCAGGTTATTGAGATGTAATTTACATGTAAAATTAACTCTTTGTAGTATGTAATTCTTTTTTTTTTTTAAAGATTTTATTTATTTGACAAAGAGAGAGATCACAAGTAGGCAGAGAGGCAGGCAGAGGAGGAAGCAGGCAGAGAGAAAGGAGCAAGCAGGCTCCCTGCAGAGCCCAATGCGGGGCTCGATCCCAGGACCCTGAGATCATGACCTGAGCCGAAGGCAGAGGCTTTAACCCACTGAGCCACCCAGGCGCCCCTGTAGTGTATAATTCTGTGAGTTTTGTCAGACACATATAGTTGTGTAATTACTACCACAGACAAGATGTACAGCATTTCCATCAACCTCAGAAATTCCTTTGTGGTGCCCCATTGTGGTCAAACTATCCCCTTGCCTCAGCCCCTGGCGATCTTTGATCTATTCTCTGTTCCTCTAGTATCACCTTTTAGAGAATGTCATATACATGGAATCATGGAGTTTTTAGCTTTTTAAATCTGGCTTCTTTCTCTTAAAATAATACATTTGAAATTTGTCGATGTTGTGAAGTACCAGTTGTCTGTTCCTTTAATTGCTGGGTGGCACTTGACGGTAGAGATGTATCCCAATTTACCCATCAGGTGAAAGACACTTGAGTTGTTTCCAGTCTTTGACAATTATGAATAAAGCCTCTATAAATGTTCAGGTACTGACAGGTTTTGTGTGAATATAAGTTTTCATTTCTCTTGAGTAAATATATAAGAAAGGAATTGCTAGGTCAGATGGTAAGTGTATATTAAACTTCATAAGGGATTGGCACACTGTTTTTCAAGGTGGCTGTACCATTTTGTACTATTAGTCCTGTAGGAAAGTTCCAGTTGCTTCACATCCTCATCAGCATTCAGTATTGCATCTTTTCTCTCTTAATTTTAGTCATTCTGACAGGTAAGCAGTGATATAGCAATCCCACTTCTAGAAATCTATCACAGAGATGCCTTGCAAAAATGCAAAAAGATGTTCATACCAGGCTATCCATGTAGCTCTGTTTATAATTGCAAGAGACTGGAAACAACCCAAATGCCCATCAACAGAAGACTAATTGAGGGCACCTGGCTGGCTCAGTTGGAGGAACATTAGACTCTTGATCTCAGGCAGGGTTGTGAGTTTGAGCCCCATGTTGGGTGTAGAGATTACTTAAGAGTTTATATATATTATATACATATATATGTAGAAATGTATATATATATGTATATATATATAATATGTATATATATGTATATACATATTATATATATATATAGAGAGAGAGAGAGAGAGAGAGAAGGAGTAATTGAATAAACTATGGTACAGTCCCCCAAATGGAATGTTATGGAGCTGTAGCAAGGAATAAGAAAATTCTCTATGACTACGGTGTGATGTCCAGTATATATTTTTAAGTAAAAAGAGAAATGTAAGAAAATAATGTATAGAGTATGTAATTATTTAACTACAAATAAAAGAAGAAGCTATAAAAATTTAATACAACACTATTATAGCAGAGAGTGATTAGAGAGGAAAGGATAAGTTAGAATCCAGACTTTAAAAAATATACCTTGTTTTGTAGATTTAACTTGGGAGCCCTGTAAGTATTTTATATAATTACAACAAAACTAAATTAAAAAACCCCTATAAATTTATTTTTAAAAATATTTTATTTATTTATTTATTTGACAGAGATAGACACAGCGAGAGAGGGAACACAAGCAGGGGGATTGGGAGAGGGAGAAGCCGGCTCTCCCGCAGAGCAGGGAGTCCAACGTGGGGCTTGATCCCAGGACCCTGGGATCACGACCCAAGCCGAAGGCAGACGCTTAACCACTGAGCCACCGAGGTGCCCCCAAAATCCTTATAAATTTAACGTAAAATGAAATAAAAGTGATCCTACTTGGGCATTCAGTGGATGGCATAACCACACAGAATGATTTTGAGTGACTTTAAATGACTGTCAGTTGATTCTGTATCCCTAAAGGGATATATCCAAAGATGGAAAGATATACATGATATGGGATTAAAAATAAGTAATTATGTTGGTGTCCTTGAGAACTGAGATATTTGACATAGAAATACAGATTAGGATTGGTGAGGTTGAACGAAAACTATACTTCTCCATTTCAATTGGAATTATCAGTATGAATATGTTATACCTTTTATCTTTAGAAAATAATGTATATTTTCTTGCTATAATCACTAAAAATAATGTAAATTTAAAAATGACACATTTTTAAGACAATCAGGGAAAAGATACTTCTTTGCAGATTTGACGGCACTAGGAAATGATTGTCAATATTTTCAGCTGTGATTGTGATATTGTGGAGAATATTTTTTTAAAAAAAGAATTTGTATCTTTTAGAGATATATGCTGAAATATTTACAGCAGAAATAAGCCATGTCTAGGATTTGCCTCAGGATAATCTGAGGGGAGGGGAAAGGCATGTGAATGTGTAGATGATTCAGAGTGACTATGTAGTGAGAGCTGTGAGTGCTGGGTGATGAGTAGGTTGGAGTCATTATACTACTCTTTCTATTTTTAAATGTTTTAAAAAATTTTTTTCATACTAAAAAGAGCCACCTTGTGACCATACGCATGCAAGCTTGAAGTCAGAAGCATCTAAATTGATAGATATTTCATTTACATAAATTCAAATTTGTTAAACTGGCTAATTATAAAGTTAGTTAGTGAGAAAATGAGGTAGTTTTGACGGAAAAAACTGAAATTGGAGTTTCTCAATGTATATACATGAGACTTCTTTGTCTGCAACTAATAGAAAACTTGGCTTAGCTGAGGCAAGATTTGGAAATTTATTTTGGGCATTCAGGGCAATCTCATGGAATTCTGTCACAGAAATGCCACTGAGATGCACAAGAAACATTGTTCAAAATCTAAAGCCTGGCTGTATTCTTTCTCCATCTCGAATCTCACTGCTCTATCTCGTTGCAGACCAGCTTTCTTCATTTTCTAGTCGACACCATAGAACACATGCACATTTGTAGTTTCTGGTTTTATACACCCAAGTTCAGTTATGCAGATAGAGGCTGATTCCTGCAAGCCCCCCTGCCCCCCGACCCTGTTCCAAAAATTCTGGAGGAAGGGATTGGTCCAGAAGCTGAGGTTGTCCTATCCAAGAGGAAGGGCCTAATTCTAGGTCGGTCGTGGCCAGAGTCCAAGGTGTATGCAAAATGGCTGATCCTGTTTTTTTCTGTGGTGTTGGTGCGAACGGAGGGGGTGGGAAGAACAATTCTCCGAGATGCGGGGGTGGGAAGCAACTGGGCACACGGACAAAAGATACATAATTGAGTCAGGGCAGATCATGAAGTTTAGAGTAGGTATAGAGATTGGTGAGAATGGTGACTTGGACAGACTTTACTTTGGTTGACTAAAGCAAATTAGCAATACAGAAGACAAGCATGGGACAAGGATACAAGTGAGGAGACTTGGCTCTCTGCTGCTTCTGGGTCTTCACAGAGGCAAGCTCAAGTTCTGTGGTCAGTATAGTCCCCAAGGAGTTAGGAACCAGCCAGGCCAGAGGTGGTCAAGCCATGACCCTGGGGCAGGGGGGGTGGGAGGGGGCTGTACTAGCACTCAAGTACCTATTCACTCCCGCCTAAGAGAACCCTTGCCACACCACCGTCCAACATTTGTCCCATATTGTTCTATTTCCTACCACACCATCAGGCCTAAACAGGCCCCACCTGGTTTACTAGACAACTGCAGCATGACAGCTGGAGCCTTCCATCTGTGCAGCTTCTGAATTCCTCCTGCCTTCTATTCTGGTTGCACAGTATTGAGAAAATCCTGATTCCCATGGATAAGTAGTTGCAAACTGAAGCAGTTTTTCGTCATCTCCCATTGCAGCATCTAGCTCAAGCCACTTTCCAATTAAACTGATCCAGAACCTTGAATGAGAAGTAGAGATTTGTTTGAGTTAAATCATAATAATGGTCAATGGTTGTGGCTATTCCTTGTTTTTCATTAAAATCAGGACCCAAGATTTAGTAAGTACAAAAGAGATCCTAAATAGAATAATGTTATGAAATTAACTTACTTGTTACATTGTGTCCTAGTGAATCACAATGTCAGCACCACTTGATTCACAAGATTCTGGCAATGAGTCAGTGATAAAACATAACCAAATCTCACTGCCCTCTGACTCCTACCCATGAAAGGGAGTCCTGACCAACAAAGGTGGTCCACTAAGACCGCAGCCTTTAGTGGAGAATAAATACTACTCAATAGCCAATTAATAGTAACGAATGAATGTGTGCATGAAATAAAGTGCTTCCATATTATTTTCTTTATTTGATCTCCAATAAGCCCATGAGTTAGGTAGGATAGGTGTTATTTTATAAAGGAGAAAGTGGAGTTTTAGAAACGTGCCATAACCTGCCCAACTTGGTGATAGAGGAGAA
The DNA here is from genome assembly GCA_002007465.1 of Ailurus styani. Classification (NCBI taxonomy): domain Eukaryota; kingdom Metazoa; phylum Chordata; class Mammalia; order Carnivora; family Ailuridae; genus Ailurus; species Ailurus styani. Next base: position 8,752,115 of record LNAC01000009.1, on the reverse strand, counting down.
AACAAGGCCCTTGGTCTTTCCTTAATCCTTCCTTCATCCTTTTTTTCTTCCCTTCCTCCTTCCTTTCCTTTGATTCATCCTTCCTTTCCCCCTTCCTCCTTCCATTCCACTCTCCTTCCTTCTGTCCTTCCTCCGGCCCTTCCTCTTCCCTTCCCTTTCCTTCCTTCTCCTCCCTTTTCCCTACCTCTCTCCTTACATCTTTCTATGAGCATGTGTTGATTTCTACTATGACTCAGGTCCTAGGCTTGGAACTGGGGTTTTGAAGATAAATGATACATGGTTAGAGCTTTGAAAAAAGAGTGGAGGAGACAGATGTCTCCAGAGCTATAAATAGACACAATGTGGAGTCATCACAGAAGGACAGAAGGCATTTAACTGGACCTTGATGGGTAAGTAGCATCACCAGGCAGAAGTAATGGAGATGAGAAGGGCATCCTGAGCAGAGGGAATGGAGAGAGTAAAGGCATGAGAAGATAGGAAAGCACTGAGCTGGTGAGGAGGGATGGGAAGTGTGGTGTCTAGGGAAGGAGAGCAGGTAAAGCTGGTGCTAGACCAAGGAAGGTCTCGAAGACTGTGCTAGGAGGTTTGGAAAGTGATGGGGGCCACCAAAGGGTTTTAAGCAGGGAAATGACAGGATCCCATGTCATTTAAAGATAGATCATTTGGAAGCACTGGTCTGGTGAATGATCAGGATGACGTGGGACTGGAGGCACTGGGAACAGTTAAGAAGCTGTTGCAACAGTTGAGACCAAAGATGATAAGGTAAGACCGGAGGCAACGGAGCTGGGGGCCGGAGAGCTATTTCACAAGAGATTTGGGAGATACAGCAACTAGAAGCGGGTCCCGCCATTTAAGTTCCTCCCTCAATCATGTGTCCTCATTCGTTCTTTTCAGGCTATACATTTATATTGATTATGTTCTCTCTCTGTGAAGCAAATTTCTCAAGAACGCCTCTCCCTTTTCCTGATTTTAGGTGGGCAGCAGTGGCTTTTTCTTCCCAGGCCGGGTTTTCTGGTGCCTGGTAACTCCGTGAAGAAGGTCAGGGTGAGAAATACCCCTAGGAATGCTGGGAAACTCTCCACCCTGCTCACGCACGCTATTGGGCGAGGTGGACACGTGATCATGCTGGGCCAATCAGAGCTCTTCCCCAGGGTCTTGAAATTGGTTCCAAGAAGCTAGCTGCTGCGTTCTGAAAAGTAGTTGGCAACTAGGTAGCTGGTTGTTGGTTGATGGTTCAAGTGGGTGTTTCCTGAGAGGGAGAAAAAGCCCATTTTTAGGGAGTGAGAATAATGAAGTATGTGCTCAAAGAGAAGCAGAGAGGAAAGAAGTGAAGAGGGCTGCGTATGCTCCCGCAGCACTCAGGTACCGGATTCCACCTGATCCTGAGACCAGCGTGTTTCTACCCTTGGGTTCCTGTTTGCTTTAGCTAGCTCCAGGCAATGTCACTGTCCCCAAAGGGACTTCAGTACTTTTGTCTACAGATGCTATTACAATGATTGAACCTTCTGGAAGTGTCTTTGTGTTTCTGCAATTTACTCTCTAAATACTTCCTTTTTTTGCTCATCACTGTTGTTTGTTTTTTATTTTTTAAAGATTTTATTTATTTCTTTTAGAGGAGAGAGAGAGAGAGGGAGAGATCACAGGGAGGGGCAGAGGGGGAGAGAGAGGGAGAAAGAATCTGAAACAGACTCCACACTGAGCTCAGAGCCCGGCTCAGGGCTGGATCTCACAACCATGAGATCATAACCTGAGTCGAAAACCAAGAGTCAAACCCTCAACCGACTGAGCCACCCAGGCACCCCCACTGTTTGTTTCTTAGAGTAAGCTTTTTAATTGAAGGATGGCACACACATAGCAGATGCTCATTTTAAAAAGACCTATTTGCAATTACTTTTTAATTCATTCTTGAAAATTAAGTGTAGGACAAATTGGTCAGTTCTCTCCAAAACATTTGCTGAAATTTTTCCCAGTGTTGGCAGGTAATGAGGGAGTGGGGATAAATTAAGTTTAGTCTGTGGGGCGCCTGGGTGGCTCAGTCAGTTAAATGTCTGCCTTTGGCTCAGGAGCAGGAGCCTGCTCCTCCCTCTCCCTCTGCCCCCTCACTCATGCTTGCTCTGTTTCTCTAGTGCTCACTCTTTCTCTCTCTGAAATAAATAAAATCTTTAAAAAATATATTAAGGGCACCTGGGTGGCTCAGTGGGTTAAAGCCGCTGCCTTCGGCTCAGGTCATGATCCCAGGGTCCTGGGATGGAGGCCCATATCGGGCTCTCTGCTCAGCAGGGAGCCTGCTTCCTTCTCTCTCCTCTCTCTCTGCCTGCCTCTCTGCCGACTTGTAATCTCTCTCTGTGTCAAATGAATAAATAAAATCTTAAAAAAATATATATATATATTAATATTTTTAAAAAATTAAGTTTAGTCTGTATCAACCAGAGTTCACAGCCTATTGTGAGTGGGTGGATGGGTACGGAGAAAGACATACAATTAAATTACTGTCTGAAAGGTTCTAAAGGCAAAGCATTTATTCAACCAATATTTGTCTAGCGCCCATAATGTACCAGGCACTGTGAAACATGCCAGGAAGTCAGTCCCACGGACCCTAAGTGCTAAGGGAAGTATATAAAAATAGATATGGCAGAACTGAAAAGGGTCAATTAACTGTATTCCTGAGGGATCAGAAATGGAGAAGGTAGCATTTGAGCTGGGCTAAAAAGGAGAAGTAGAATGTTGGCACATGGGGAAGGTAGGAAAGGGGCATTTTATGTTTAGGAACCAGCATAATAAGCAAAAGTATGGGGGTGCGTGCTTCAAGGACATGCCTGGGAAGCTGAGAAAATTCCACCCCAACATCTCCAGGTCTTCTTGCACTTGGAGGGAACCACATGACTAGGCTCACCAGTGGGCTGTAAATGGAAGTCACACATGGCAGTTCTGGGCTAAAGTACTTAAAAAAAAAAAACAAAAAACAAGTTCAGGGGCGCCTGGGTGGCTCAGTTGGTTGAACATCTGCCTTCGGCTCAGGTCATGATCTCAGGGTCCTGGGATCGAGCCCGGCATTGGGCTCTCTGCTCAGCAGGGAGCCTGCTTCCCCCTCTCTCTGCCTGTTTTTCTGCCTACTTGTGATCTCTCTCTCTGTCAAATAAATAAATAAAATATTTAAATAAATAAATTAAATCTAAAAAAAAAAAAAAAAAAAAAAAATTTCCCCTTTACCTTCCCNAAAAAAAAAAAAAAGCAAGTTCTCCCTTAGCCTTCCTGCTGTGCCGCAGTGACTGGGAGGCTGTATGTTCCAAGTGGTGCAGCTCCAGGATGGTGGCTTCTTGATCAGTCTAGGTTCTTGAGTGATCATGAGGAGCACATGCATGGGATATGTACCATGACCAAGAAATGGCTTGTGTGAAGCCATTAGACTCTGGGGGTTCATTTGTTATTGCAGCAGCAGTTCGCCTATCTTGATACACCTGGCTGAGAAATTTTGAACTTACCATAGAGGTAGAGAGTAGCCCCTCAAAGTTTATAGGCTAGTGAGTAGCATCGTCAGATCTGCCAGACACTGCTACTCGGATCGCCCCCATCCATGCTGAGCCCACAGTGTCGTTAACCACTGTCCCATCTCAGAAGGGTTTGAGCTCCTTTGGTTCAGCTCCCACTTCTCTTATTCTCCTTCTACCACTGAGGGCAGATGCCCAGAGCTTTCTTATTACACTGAATCGAGGGCCTCCTTCCTTGATGGGCTTATAGATTTTGTCTTGGGCGTGATGTGGGTATCTGTCACCTGGAGTGAGGGAGCAGGTTCATGCTGAAATCATATGGTATGAGCAGGCAAGCATCCGGTGAGTTACCGATGCTAATGGAGTGATCCATTCACTGGCTGCCCACATGGGAACAATGTGTGTAGTCCAGTTTGGTGTGGGCAACAGGAGGTCCTCTCTCTGGTCATAGCTGAGCAATCTGTGACAACGCCTCTGCCCTCGCCCTGCTCCTTGATGCTCAAACAACGTCCCTTGAAGCCTTTGCTAGTTCCATTCACCAGCCTCTACTGAGCTTTGGATCTTCCTCCTTTTTGGTAAACTAGCCCAGATCAGCAACCAGGCCAGTGGGGAACTTGTGACAAACTCCCCCATCACTTTCTTCCCCTCCTTCAATCCTCTGATCTCCTAGTTTTGAGAGAAATCTTTCATTCTCCCTTTGGTCTCCTCCACAGTACTTCCTTCTTTCTCTATTCTAGTTCCTGTTCTCTAGTTTTTTAACAGAAGACTTGATGATCTATTAAGTCTAGAGCCTGGATCATCAGCAACTGATACAAACAGACCAAAAAAGAAAAAGATTTCCCTCTTCTTAAGGGTGGGGAGGACTCAACATAGAAGCTGCATAATAAGCGAGAGAAAATAGCTGTAGACAAAGAAAGGGAGTCAGCTACACTCTGGCTTGGTTTTAAGCCAGTCCAAGTTTCCCATCCTGCCACTCACACAAGAGAAAGATTTGGCTCCCGCTAAAACCCGAGTCACTAGCCCTAAAGGCTTTCACCCTCACACCATTACAGGGAGCCATCTCAGCCCGAAGGGTCCATTCTTATTTCTTATTCTTATTTAGACCTATTTCTTTCCTTTTCTCTCCCCAGTTCCCACTGCCCCAAAGTCCAGTTCCCTTGGGTCAAGAATTGCTTCAAACTTGAACTACCTCTTCACCCGAAGAGGTCATCCTTTACTATCTAATGATTTTAACTTTTCTCCTCCAGACTGGGCTCTGGGCTTTGGCTTTGCACAACCAGAAGGCCCTTAGAAGGCTTTTTCCTCAACATGAGAGCAATTTTCTGCAGGAGGTGAATTCTTCTACTGTCTCTTTAGTAACAAGCACATATAGTAATATTTTTGTGCCTCACAACCTGTGTTTTCTTTCTATTATTGTTATTATTTTGAATAGATGTTACATTTGCATGGTTTAGAAATTCAAAGGCAACAAAGGGTATATGCAGAAAATCTCCTCCATGCCCTATCTATCAGCCACCAGAATTCTCCCCAGAGGTGACCCACATCACCAGTTTCTTATGCATACTTACAAAGTATTTTATATAAGTCCAAACAAACATTTCTTTTTTTTTTTTTTTAAGATTTTATTTATTCATTTGACACAGAGAGAGAGAGATTACAAGTAGGCAGAGAGGCAGGCAGAGAGAAAGGAGAGAGGAGGAAGCAGGCTCCCTGCTGAGCAGAGAGCCCGATGTGGGCCTCGATCCCAGGACCCTGGGATCATGACCTGAGCCGAAGGCAGCGGCTTTAACCCACTGAGCCACCCAGGCGCCCCAAACAAACATTTCTATCTGTTCTTTCTCTTCCCTACTATTCTTCACACGCACGTGCTGGCATTCCATATACATTGATTTGCACCATGTTTTTTTCACTTAAAGATATAGTTTGGGAGTGATAGTCCAGTAAATGCATATTACATAATTTATTTAAATAATCCTCGACTGATGGACAGGTAGCTGATTTCAAGTTTTTTTGCTACTATAGGGAACCCTGCTCTGATAACCCTGTACATACACCATTTTGTACATTTTTGGAGCACACCTGTTAAAAGAAATTCCTGGGGCGCCTGGGTGGCTCAGTGGGTTAAAGCCTCTGCCTTCGGCTCAGGTCATGATCTCAGCGTCCTGGGATCGAGGCCCGCATCGCATCGGGCTCTCTGCTCGGCAGGGAGCCTGCTTCCTCCTCTCCCTGTCTCTCTCTGCCTGCCTCTCTGCCTACTTGTAATCTCTCTCTCTCTCTCTGTCAAATAAATAAATAAAATCTAAAAAAAAAAAAAAAAAAAAGAAATTCCTGGTGGTGGAACCGCTGGCTCAAAGAGAATGATAAATATTCCAATTGCCCATCTGTGGGCTTTGCCAATTTCCACTCTCACCAGCCAGTAAGAGATTCTGTTTTCTTACACAGTGCTGGATATGTCTTCCTAGGAAAGTCCCCTGGGGCCATGTAGAAATTGGGTTGGAGGGAGAGGCCCTGTGAGGAAGGTGGTATGTTCTAGGTCAAGTGGGGCGAGGGAGATTCACCCTCTGGGGGTCAGAGAAGGCCTTGTGAAGGTGAGGCTCGTACAGAATGAGGAGCTCACCAGGCAGAGAGAGGAAGAGCCTGGGTGGCCATGCTCACTCTTCCTGGCGCTGTAATCCAAAGAGGATCATGTGGAGGGGAAGAAAGAGGTTGTCTACCTGACAATGTACCTGGTAGCCTTTCTGCTAAGAGAAAAGAACAGGAAACCATTTGGTGAGAGTTAAGTAATGATGGCATATGAATTCCATGGAAAAACAAAGTACAGGAATGGTGATAACAATAATAACAGCAGCTCTTGCTTACTAAGAGCTACTGTGTGCCAGGCACTGGGTTACGTATTGCACATGCATTTTTTTAAAAACCCATTAAATCCTAATACCACCTCTCTGCATAAGGCACCAGTATTTCCAATTTACAGATGAGTACACTGAGGATCCAAGATGACAAGTAGCCTGCCCAAGGTGGCATAACAAGGAAGTGGCAGAGCCAGGGTTCCATGAAGGCGTGTGACTCCAGAGCGTTCCCTCTCACCTGCTAGAGAGCCTCCTCCCATCCACCCAACTCTCCAGGGCCCTGGGGAGGTGTCATAGGGGCAGAAGTGATTACAGTTGATTACAGGTGAGAGTGAGGAGGTTAGATGATTTTTTTCAGAAGAAATACAAAGAATATATTGCAACAGGGAAAAATGTTTGCTAAATAATCTAATTTGGGGGAAAAAAGCTGTGCATGTGATCGTTTAGAGGTGGTGGTCACAGCTACGTAAAAATAGAAATAATTGTGGGTGTGCTGACTTCCCATCCAGAAAGTTCTAGGACATCCTGGGTTTAAGTTTCTGATTGTTGTCAGTTGCTATGTTCTGACTTTAGGAAAGTTGGGGAAATATGGCTACTTTACTTAAAACTAAAGACTATGTATATATTTTAAGATTGTATTTATTTATTTATTTTTAGTTTTGAAAGATTTTATTTTTTTAAGAGAGAGAGAACAAGTGAAGGGGATGAGCAGAGGCAGAGGGAGAAGCAGGCTCCCTGCTGAGCAAGGAGCCCAACATGGGGCTCAATTCCAGGACCCGGGGATCATGACCTGAGCCCAAGGCAGATGCTTAACCAACTGACCCAAATGAGCCACCCAGGAGCCCCTATTTATTTATTTATCTTAGAAAGAAGAGAGAGAATGTGTACATACCAGGGCAGGGGGACGCAGAAGGGAGCAGAGGGGGAGGGAGAGGGACAAACAGATTCCGTGCTGAGCTCAGAGCCTGATCCCACCACCCTGAGATCATGACCTGAGCCGAAATCATGAGCAGGCCACTTCACCGACTGAGCCACCCAGGCACCCCAACACTAAAGACTATATTGAAGGCATTTTAAGTAGTTATTGTTTTTTTTTTTTTAAAGATTTTATTTATTCATTTGACACAGAGAGAGAGATTACAAGTCGGCAGAGAGGCAGGCAGAGAGAGAGGAGAGAGAAGGAAGCAGGCTCCCTGCTGAGCAGAGAGCCCGACGTGGGCCTCGATCCCAGGACCCTGGGATCATGACCTGAGCCGAAGGCAGCGGCTTTAACCCACTGAGCCACCCAGGCGCCCGAGTAGTTATTGTTTTTTTAATACCATGAGTATTTAAATATAATTTAGATTATGGAACAAACATTGTGATATTGGGACATAATAAGTAATATATATTTTGGTCTTTGTTCCTGGCTTCTGGCCAGAGATCTGAAAACCTTTGTAATTCCCTAAGTGATAAAGGTGCTAAGAACATCTTTTGTTCTTTTTTTTTTTTTTTTAAGATTTTATTTATTTCACAGAGGGAGAGAGATCACAAGGAGGCAGAGAGGCAGGCAGAGAGAGAGGGGGAAGCAGGCTCCCTGCTGAGCAGAGAGCCCGATGTGGGCCTCGATCCCAGGACCCTGAGATCATGACCTGAGCCGAAGGCAGCGGCTTTAANGAGCCACTGAGCCACCCAGGCGCCCTTGTTCTTTTTTTAAAAAAAGATTTTATTTATTTTTTTTGACACAGAGAGAGAGATCACAAGTAGGCAGAGAGGCAGGAAGAGAGAGAAGGAAGCAGGCTCCCTGCTGAGCAGAGAGCCCGACGCGGGCTTCGATCCCAGGACCCTGAGATCATGACCTGAGCCAAAAGCAGAGGCTGAGCCACTGAGCCACCCAGGCGCCCTTGTTCTTTTTTTAAAAAAAGATTTTATTTATTTTTTTTGACACAGAGAGAGAGATCACAAGTAGGCAGAGAGGCAGGAAGAGAGAGAAGGAAGCAGGCTCCCTGCTGAGCAGAGAGCCTGATGCAGGCCTCGATTCCAGGACCCTGAGATCATGACCTGAGCTGAAGGCAAAGCCTTTAACCCACTGAGCCACCCAGGCGCCCAAACATCTTTTGTTCTAATGTTTGTTCTTTGACCCTAGTTTCTGATAGAGGGCTCCTAAGCCCCTTGGAACTTCCCAGTCCGTAGGACCATCTATTGCTCTAATGAAGAGATTCTTGGTGGGCTCCTAGAGAGCTTCTGGTAGGAGCTGGTCACCAGAAAGACCAAGCCATGAGTAGAAACTTGGAACTTTCAGCCACATTCCACCAGCCTCTGAAGGGCGGAGAAGGACTAGAGACTGAGTTAATAATTGATTGTGCCCATATGATAAAGCCTCCATAAAAATCCCTGCACTGTGGGGTTCGGGGTGCTTACAGTTTGCTGAATACAAGAGGTACTGAGAGCTTAGTGCCTCTGGAGGGTATGGACGCTCCTTGCTCCTACCTCCACACTTGGCTCTATGCACATCTTTATCTGACTGCTCCTGAGTGGTATCCTTTATAATAAACTGGTAACCTAGTAAGTCAACCGTTTTCCTGAGTTCTGTGAGCCAGTCTAGTAAGTTAATGAACTGAGAAGGGGGTGGTAGGAACCTATAGTTTATAGCCTGGAGGCCTATGCTAGCCACTGGCACCTGAAGAGGGTTGGGGACAGTTTTGTGGAACCGAATCCGAACCTGTGGGTTGGGGACAGTTTTGTGGAACCGAATCCGAACCTGTGGGTGGGCTCTGGTGCTATCTCCAGACAGTGTCAGCACTGAACTGAATTGTAGGACACCCAAATGGCATCATAGAATTGGTCAGTGTGGGGAAAACCCCTCACATTTGGTTTCAAAAGTGAAGTTCTGTGTGAATACTAGAGAAGAAATAGTAGTTTCCTTCCCCCCCACACACACACACATACACACACATCAGTGTTGTTACAGGGGATAATTTTTTTAAAAATATGAAACTTGGAAAAAAACTTGGAAAAACTACGGGGTGATATTTGATACAAATCTAGAAGGTTAAGGAAGCAGACATTTTAAGAGAGTATCTTAGCCTTACTAATTAATGTAAATTGATATCAATGTCTTGCCTATTCACTAAGAGGCTACTCCAGTCATTGGATTTCTGTGGTGATTGTTTTTTAAAGGTTAGCCTTGACCGACTCCATTATGATTTTTTTTTCCAACAGTACCAGTGAACAGAATCAAGAGAGGAGCCTTATATTTATTTCAAACAGTGAAAGTAACAGCTATCAATTGGTTGTTTCAGAAAAGTTATTTGGAATTCCTTTATTTGATCATTTGTTCATCCTGCCTTCATCTTAGTCTTTTTAACTCATTTCACTCGTCCATTCATCTGTTCATTCATTCATGGTACTTTTACTAATCTGTCGTGTGCCGTGTTCTGTGCTGGGTGCAAAGAGCACATGGCCAGCCAGACTTGGTCCCGTGAAGGGTTTGCTGATAGAGCTAGAAATTAAACAGATGATTATATCACAGTGTGATGAGTGCCATTTCACTTCAATGCATAAGTGTGTAGTGAGGGTCTGCTCCGTCCAGGTTGCTGTGCTGGGCGCTTTCATAGGCAAGAAGAGAATGAGCCGTCTGGCCCTGTCCTCAGGGAGCTCACAGTCTAGTGGGGGAGACAACCCGGTCATTAAGCAATTAAAAATAACCATCATTTATAAGGGAATTAAGCAGTGCTCCGGGATGAAGAATAACAGGACAGATTTTTCCAGTTGGTGCTCTGATGGACACATCACAGCGGACTGTGGGAGCAGGGAGGGTCAGCTAACATGATACAGCCCAGAGCAGTCAGGGAGGGCTTTGCCAAGGAGGTTCCCTCCGAACTAAATCTGCACGTGTAGGAAAGAGTTAAACAGGGGAGAATGTCAAGATGGGCAGTCCCAAGAGAGAGAACTGGGATTCAGGGACAGAAGGTAGGATCCACTCAGGCTGGGAGATCAGCAGGTGATTCAGGGCAGAGGTGGGAGGGGACGAGATGAAGCTGGGGAGACAAAGCAAGGCCAGTCCTGTGTGGCCGCCAGTGCCTGGCTGACGGAGCTGGTATTTGGATGGTGATAAAATGTAAAGCTCACCAAGCCACAGCCCTTGGCACATAAGATTCCTGTAGCTTTTCATGGGTTCCAGGAAACCAAACCCGTTGTATTTTTTTTTAAAGGTTTTTATTTATTTATTTGAAAGAGAGAGACAGAGTGAGAGAGGGAACACAAGCAGGGGGAGTAGGAGAGGGAGAAGTAGGCTCCCGTCGGAGCAGGGAGCCAGATGCAGGGCTTGATCCTGGGACCCTGGGATCACGACCTGAGCCAAAGGCAGACACTTAACGACTGAGCCACCCAGGCGCCCCAAACCTATTGTATTTTATGCCACAATTTCATTGTATACTTTATTTTTATTATTATTATTATTATTTTTTAAAGATTTTATTTATTTATATGACAGAGAGAGAGAGATTACAAGTAGGCAGAGAGGCAGGCAGAGAGAGAGGAGGAAGCAGGCTCCCTGCCAAGCAGAGAGCCCGATGCGGGCCTCGATCCCAGGACCCCGAGATCATGACCTGAGCCGAAGGCAGAGGCTTTAACCCACTGAGCCACCCAGGCGCCCTCATTGTATACTTTAAAAGAGGTATCATAAGTTGTTTGCTGAAGATGTAACTGTTTTTCTTTTTTCATTTCTAGAGAAAGAGGAACTTAAAAGTCCTCTTGGGGTAATTCACCTTTAGCTGCCTGAAGGTTGCTCCCTTGTCCTTGAAGGGGGACATGTAGGGCATTTGGAGACAAAAAAGAGGGACGTTGGGAGTCCCTAAGGGCGGGTCTGCAGACAGATTGTGGTATGGAGCCCCTGGCAGGCCAGGACCCTGCAGGATGGCTGCGGGAGAAACTTGAGCGTGCGTCTGGGCTAAGCAGTGAGGCAGCTGGACAGCTCACAGAGGTCCCTGGCACCTGCCCAGGGACCTGGACCTGCCGGGTCATCTGTCTGAGGTTGGGGTAAAACAGCAAGACTGTGCACCAGGGAGCAAGCAAAACTCCAGATTGCTGCTTGCTGTGGGTGTGAGCTGACCCTGTCCCTGCTGGGTACTTCCGCCTTGGAGTTTAGGAACATTTGGGAGGAGAGAAAAGCTCCGTCGGGGAAACACTGAGCTTCTTGTTAATCAGGCCTTGGGTTTCTCAAGTCTGTGGCTTTGATCTGAAAAACAAAGAAGTGAAATGATTGCGTTTGCACTGTGAGTGTCTGAAGACATTTGTAGAAATGGCAGATGGGAGATGAGACAAGTTAGAATGACTGGACAGACCTAAAGTCTAATGCTGTAAAGGACACAGTTTACTAGACCTTAGGAGACGGATGTTCTCTGGCTCTCCTTGGGGCCAGTGCAGCAGAAGCAGGGACTGAAAAATCCCTGGTTTTGTGAGCTAGGTCTAACCCCTCCTAGGGGAGTGGTTACTTCTACCATCCCAGTTTGCAGATGGGATTATGGAGGCCCAGACAAGTGAGTGACTTGCCCTAGATCATTCTGCAAGAAAAAGGCAGGACAGGGAGTGAACTCAGGTGTCTGAATTCCCCAGGCAAGGCTATTTGGACTCCAACACAGTGCTGCTAGTGCAGTAATCCTGGTGAGAAAGGAGAAGAAGAGAGGGAGGAAGAGGGGGCTCTCTGGGGAGAAAAAGAGAAGCACAACAGAATAGGGAGAAGGAAAAGGAGGAGGAGCAGAGTAGAGGACCCAGACCAGCTTTTGACTAAAACCTTCATCCAATCAGCTATTATGGGTGGTTTTTATTTTGTTTTTTTAGTTTCTTCACGTTCCAAAGAAGGTAATGCTTTGCTGGCCTGATTGTGTTTCCACTACAACTTGCAGCCGGAGATGCAGCACAAGATTAAAAAAAAAAAGCCCATTGTTCCGTGTTGTGATAATATAACTCTCTGTAAATGGTGCAGTCCAGTGGACAAAGTACTGCCCCCTCCCACCCCACTGGTGACCTGCGGGGACAGCTGAATGCCTTCTGGTCCGCTGAGCCCAGAAGAGTGGGGCTGGGCTTTCAGAAACAGCTGGGCTGATTCATCTAGAACAAAAGCCAGCTCTTCTGCTAAATCCCTGGCAGGCCCGGGCTGTGGGGCCAGCAGGCCCCTGTCCCCTTCCGTGGAAACTTCTTCTTGGCTGGCTCCAACAGTGTCAGTCTCCTGCATGAGAGCCTCTGCCAGCTTCCCAGTGCCCCATCCCTTCAGCCTGGCACGCCTTCAGTCCCACACGGGAGACCGGCTTTGGAGTGAAATCTCAGTTCTCATCCCACCACTGCCATTTCCTGGCTGTGCAACGTAAACAAGTGACTTCACCTCTCTGAGCCCCAATCTCTCCCTCTCTGAACTGGGGGTGAGAATGGTTTCAATCTGAGGAATTTACAGCAATGTCAAAGAAGGCAATGCCTGGAGCAGGTACCTATGAAGGCTGCTGTCCTCTTGCTATCTGGTTTCATCTTCTAGAACTTAGATCAGGTACCCTGTATTCCAGACATGCTAGGACATGCTCACTCATCTTAAGCACCTCCACGCCTTTACTATGGGGTTCCCCTGATGATACCAGTTACTGTTTTCAGAGCCCTTTCTATGTAGCAAATGGTGGAGATGAACAATTTATTTCATTTTTCCACAACTCTCGGAGGTGGACTCAGTTATCAGATGAAGAAGCTGAGTCCCGGGAGATGTCCCTGGCTTATCTCCTTTTTTGCAGTCTTCTCGGACCCTGGCTGTGTCCCCCAGCCTCCTTCCAACCCCACCCGAGCTTCCTCTGTCATAGTTCCTATAACACCCTATTGTAATTGTCTGTTTCCTTGGCCACAGGCCCTGTAAGGGTTGAGTCTATGGCTGATTCATCTCTATGCCTTTAGCCCTAAGCGCAGGCTTGGCACATAACTCGTACTCAAAAAAGCAGTAAGTAAATAGTAAGTAAGGATAAAACACAGAACATGAACTTCTTCTGTGGGTACATAAAAGAATACAAAAATAGCACTGCCCAAAGATTTTTTTTGGTATGTGCGTATGTGTATATGTGTATAAGAGGTTTCATGAATTACTTCTTATGTCTCAAGCACAGCAGTTTATAATCCTTCTTAAAATAGATCCACATTTCTTAAACAACTCCAGATACCTTCCATAGAAATAAATAGTGAGTTGTCATAAAGCATTATATGATGTGGCACAGGGAGGTGCCCAACATCAGGCCCTAATATTATCAAGATGAAATCAAATAATTCCTGATCCAGAATTCGAGGCCTGGAGGAAGCCTCACCTTCCCCCGACCTTCTTCACTTTGGCTATAGGAAGAACCTGGGCTTTGGGGAGACATCTGGATTCAGATTCCAGACCTACTCACCCAGCTGTGGCAACATAAGCAGGTTGCTTATCTTTCCTGAGCCTGTTTAATGTATTTGAAAGATTGAAGATTATACCTCACTTGGAGGCAGTTACAAGGCTTAATTGACATAATAAATTGGCATAAGAAGGTGACCAGTAAGCACCCCAAACCTGGTAGTTATAGCTTTAGTTTTAATTTTATTATGCCACTGTCACCGGGCCAGCTGTGAGTAGCTGCGGACAGGCTGCCTGTAACAACCAGCTGTCAAAATTCCTGGAGATTTAACAGCCAGCTCGGGGGAGCTGATTGAAGCTAACTCTAGCACATCACTGAAGGGTATCCAGACTCCTCCCCTTCTTCCAGGCTTGTCTTCCTCCAACCTCCACACCTTTGGTTATTCTGTGCCCAGAGCAGAAGATTCCGTCCCATTTCTTACCTCCAGTCTTAACTCTTTCCAGCCATTCAAACCCAGCTGAGTCCTCTCGCCAAGTGACCCTGTCTTCTCTGCCTGGCCTTCCCTCCCCCTTTCTCTCCATCTACAGGTTACAGTGGGAGCAGCCAGGTTTGTGCAATATGAGCCTGTCTCTCTGGCTAGAGTCACTGGATAAAGGGTAGGCATCTGACCCAAGTTAGCCTGTGGGCCACAGACAAAGATTCCAGCTCCCTGGTGGTAAAAGCCATTTTGTGGAAAACAAAGATGCTTGTCCGATTTGAGGCAGAACAGTGAAGCAGATGGGCAGAGACAGGCGATGGAGTCAAAGCACTTTCCAGGTACCTTGTGTGCTCAGGCCTGCATCGGGGCTGACCCTGAGGCCCAGCTGCATCCTGCCCTAAGGGCTCCTTGGGATATTGCAGGATCCCCAAAGAGCACCTCTTCAATGAATTGCTTGCACAAAATCCTGTTCTTGTACTCTACTTCTCGAACCTGCTAGAAGGCATTCGGTGCTCAATAAATGCTTGTCCTAATAACTTACTTTTCTGAGGCTAGCATCAAGAGAGGTCTGCAAAAGAGCCCTCGGGGATCCCAAATTCTTCCCTGGCCAATCTGTCCTTCTCCTCTCTGAGTTTTTCCACACTGATTTACCCACATTCATCATGCCATTTCATGTGGGTCTCACTGGCTTTCTCTGTGGAAGGTGGTCACCTCAAAATGGCAGTCTTAGCCTTCAGAGATGGCCAGTCCTCACAGGCCCAGTTAATTAACCATAATCACCATATCCCAAACTTTATGTCCAAATTCTGATAGTCCTGCTTGGTTCTGCTTGGTCCTAATACTATCAACTGTGTTTGGGGTGAGGTGGGTAGGATAAACAATAGTACAAACAGAGATGCCAAGTGAGGGCCACTCCGGTGGGTAGGGAGAGGCATTCTCACAAGGGGGAGCAGCAGCTCCAGATTATCCCCTGTGTAGCCTGGGTTGTGGCCTTTGTTTCCCCCGTCCTCACTCTAGAGGGTGGCGGGGAGGCAGTCTTCTGGAAAAGGATACATCAAAGTTCTTCCATGAGAGGAGATCCATATTATCAAAAACAAGAAGACCTTCACTCTGAAGGTGAGGATCTAGAGCACAAAAAGGCCTTACTGATGCCTACAGCCAGTGGAGACAGGATTACAAGTAGGAGTCTAGAAAGAAATGAGAATAAGATACCAAGACAGAGGGGCACCTGGGTGGCTCAGTCACTTAAGTGTCTGCCTTTGGCTCAGGTCATGATCCTGGAGTCCCAGGACCAATTCCTGCATCAGGCTCCCTAATCAATGGGGAGTCTGCTTCTCCCTCTGACCCTACCCCCTCTCCTGCTCTCTCTCTCTCTCAAATAAATAAGTAAAAAAAATTTTTTTTTTAATTTTTAAGATACCAAGGCAGAGGAGACTTCTTAGCATCCTTGCAAGGCCAACTAGGCCTTGACTAAAAAGGTCAGGCCAAGATCTATCCTGACCAGCTGGGAAATATATGTGTGAATGTCTGTCAAGCAAAGCACTAGGCATTTGCTTGGCCCTCCAATAGAAGTATTGCTTATCATCATTGGCATCATCCTCGTAATTTCTCATTATTTCTGGGGGCAGCTTGTGCTCATGTCCTTCTCCAGTACCAAGTGGAGCAATCAGAGGGTTATATGTGCAAACCTGTGCTCTGCTGGCCTCAGTTTCCCCATTTCTATAGTGACGGCTTGGACCAGATGTTCTCTAAAATATCCTTCATCTCAATCTGATATTCTCCAGTTCTATGGAGACACAGAGTCAGAGGTTTACCTTTCTTGGCTGGAGAGAAGCTGCTGGTGTTGAAAATGATACGTGGGGCAAATCCGGGGCATGTGTGTGCCAGGTTTTATAATCAAAGAGCTCAGAGCTGAATCCTGTGTTTTTGCCTTTCTCCCCACCTGCCACCAAGGGGGCCATAGGCAGCCTCTGAAAAAAGCAGAGAATGGCAGAGGGGGAGTATGAGCCTTTCTTTGGGGCGAGCGCCCTGCTTCAGTTCTTAGGGAAAGTGGAACTGAGCAGAGTTTCCCAAGCCAGGAAAGGTGGCGGTGTATGACATCGGACGTTGGGCAAAGGAGAGAGGCCAAGGACTCAGGTGTGTATGTTGTTACTTGTGTAAACTTGGGAGAGCTACTTAACCATCTCTGTGCCTTGGCCCCCGCATCTAAAAACTGGACATGGTAGCACCTAAGTGGGGAGGGGGGGCACGTGGGTTAGGGAGGTGAGGATGAAAGTCGGTAGTGTGTGGGAAGCCCAGAGCATGGAATGAGGTGTCCAAGGAATGGTTCCTGTAATTACTTGAGTTGCAGAAAGGGAGGAAGGAGGGCCAGTAGAAGAGCAGAGCTGGGATTCCCCAGGCTGTGTGGCTTCTCTGGCTGGTACTCAATGGAAAAACCAAAAGAAAAAAAAAAAAGACCAGGAAGTGAGGACAGTGCTCCTGGCTCCTCTGCTCCTTAAACACCAGCTTTTCCTGCTCTGATCCCCAGAACCTGGCAATTACTGACTTGGTACATTTTACCTTGTGTGAGAGGGAGGTACGCCCAGCTGAACATGGGGCTGCTGCTAGCTGGGAGTGGACGTCGTGGTCATCTGGTCCAGTTTCCTGCTCTGAAAGCCCTCCCCACGTGGAGCCACAGAGCCACTGCAAGGGACTTGGGAACCCATCGTGGCAGCAGGACTGTGGCAGGCCATCCTGTGCCCTGTGCCATCATACATGGCTGTTTCTCCAATGCATGTGAGATGCTGTCGAGATGGAGAAAATACCACATTTGTTTAAAAGTGACCTTGCATTCATCTTTTTGACGATGTGGATTTTCTCCATCACATAAAATAATATCCGCCACCATATTGGTAAGAACTTCCATTTATGGAAAATCCACAGTACAAAGACTGTTGAGTCTTTGTGTGTTCCCAACAACCCACGAAGAGGCAAGTATTATTTCCATGTTACAAATGAGGAAATGACACTTTGCCAATGTTAAGTCACTTGCCCAAAGTTACAGGACTGGTAAGTGTCAGGAGCTCCAACCAAGGCCGTTTGACTCCAAAGCCTCTTTAGATTCTTTTTTTAAGGTTCTGTTTTAAGGACAGGGCTGCACCTGGCATTTCTTGTTTCATTCTGAATGAAGTTGGGAAACATTCTCCTTTATTTGGTCCAGTGGGTCTAGCTGCCGCTTGCACACCTCCTCTGTTTTGGGGGGTAGCCCATTTCGCGCTCTCCTAAGGAGGGCTTTGCCTCCTGAAGTCGGAACTCACCGAAGCTGAAATCTGTCTCGGTGGATGCCAGCTGAGCGTGGCACGCTGCCCGCCCCAACTGAGCTCTTTGGCCCCAGCCCAGCCCGGCCGGCCCGGGCGCTCCCCTGGGTCTCCTTCCCCCCACCCTCCTGCAGATCTCCCCTCCTTGCTCTGAGACTCGGTTTATTCCTAGGAGGGGTCGGATGCCGTCCTTGCGGGAAGTAGCGAGGGGTCCGGTAAAGTGACACAGAGTGCCCTCGACCAACGCCAGCCCGCAGCCCGAGTCGCCGTCCTCCCAGCAGCCTGCGGGCAGGGGCCGGCGCTCCTCCCCACCCCCACCCCGCCCCCC